>JAOSBK010000001.1:17426391-17437699 GCA_027568895.1 Erythroxylum shatona | reverse complement strand
ACTTTTTAACTAAGTTGGTCTTCGTGGGATCGATATTTTTACTACTTGACGATAGAAACGTGCACTTGCGTTTACGATCAACACTAGCTCTATCCAGCATAATGCATAGCATATGGCTTCGAAGGAATAGAAGATTTTTCACCAAAAATGATTTGAATGAGCTAGCTCTAGGTATTAGAACAATTAATAGCATCGGAGAGCAAATAGTCACTCACAACCTACACGGGAAATGCAATCTGAACACTTTAAACAGATGGAGGTTACTAACAGATCATCAAGTTCATCAAAGCAGCTAATAGACCAAAAGCATACAGGAAAGAGTAGAATTACCTGGAGGGAATGACTAGCAAAAAGTTGCAGCTTATTGGGGGAAGAACGTGTATCGTGCAGAGTGGCTCATAATGAAGCAGCAGAGTCCAGGACTTCACAAGCACATTCAAATTTAACTCTTGATCATAAGCTGGAAGGTTAAGCAAGATCGAAGTTGGAAACTGAAGTAATGGCAAAAGGATAATCCACGCAAGGTCACGATATCATATCAACTTGTCTTCAAGAGTATTGAAAACGATGTCGTATCTTAAAAGAGGGTTGACAGAGAGTTAAACTCCTACGTAAGATAAAGTTACAAAAAACGACAACCTTAACAATTAAACAAAAAAATAATAATCAATTTTAAAAAGCATTTCATTTTGATAATTAAAAAATTATATATTAAGTGTGAGTTAATTTTTTTAAAATATATAATAATAACAATAATAATAATAATCTATAATATATATTTATAAACGACTCAATAAACTCGTAAATATATTTAAAAATTTATTCACTAGTTCAAATTAAGAAATTAAATAAATTAAATTTTAGAGATAATTGTAGCGGTATTCTCGCCCTTAAGTAAGAATAATACATATAAGAATAATATTTATTAAAATAAATATGTTTATAAGATATTTTAATACATTTAATTCAAATAAAAAGGAGTTAAGTCCATAAATATCAATGTCTTTTTAAAAAAGTTGATTTCACCTGAGTGAAACTAAGTTTATAAATATCAATATTTTAAAATTAGATTGATTATATTTATTTAACATTAAAAAATTTTGAATCGTAAGATTTAGTTTTCATTTTTTAATTTATTTTAATATTTTTTAAAAATTGATTAATATGATTAATTTTTTAAACTAATTAGTTTTTATAAATTAATTAATTTTTATTTTACAATATATTTTTTAATTAAATTTATAACACCCCAAATTACCCGTTTACAGATATTGTCCGATTTGGGTCTTGGCTCAACCAAGTCTTCACGATTTTGTTTTTCCCTAGGCCTTCCTAAGAGGTCACCCATCTTAGTATTACTCTTGTCCTAGCACATTTAACCTCAAAGTTCTAATGAGATCCGATGCGTTAAGGCATAGAAAACGCATTTATAAAAGAAAGATATCTGTATCCTTATAAGGCGTACTTCGTTCTCCTTTCTAATCGATGTAGAATTTCTCACTTTGGGATGTTACAGATAGTATTAGAGTCAGGTTTCGAGTCGATAGGACCGGCTGGAGAGTTGAACTCTCCCCCATAGATGCATTTTTCATGGCCTAATATACTGAATCCCATCAGAACTTCAAGATTAAATGTGTTTGGGCGAGAGTAGTTCTAGGATGAATGACCTCCTTGAAAGTTCTTGAAAAAAGCAAAAGATTAAGGCCCAAAACGGACAATATCTGTAAGCGGGTGATCTAAGATATTATAAAATTTTCAAATTTTGAATAAATAAAGATAAATTTTTAATTATTTAAAAAATTTTAATTTTTTAAATATTTAACCAATTTTATAAGAGTCTAATATCAATTAAACTTGTTTTGAAAACCTTGATAAATATAGCTGTATTCTAAATATTTGAAACCAAAGTTACAGGGCGATTATAATTAGGATTAATACCAATTTAACATTTTCCTTCTCGACCGTCGTCTTGTTTACAATTAGTAGTAATAGTAATTCTAATATTCTTTTCTTTGAGCCCAAGACAAAAGGATGGTGCGTTGTTCAGATTTAATTTAACTTCTCAGGAACCTCTTAACGCGCACGAAACCTCTCTCCTCCGCAGCATGGCCGCTCTTCAGTACCTGGAGTCCCTGCGAAATGCCAATCCGGAGCTGGCTGACTGGTACAACACCCTCGCAGATCTCTACCAGAAGAAGCTCTGGCACCAGCTCACTCTCAAGCTTGAACAGTTCGTTGCTCTCGCCGTCTGTCAGGTCCAAATCTCTCCCTGCCTCTTTTATTTCTTCTCGATTTAGGTTTGATAGATCTCCTACAGAGGTCGCTTATGTAATTGCTTCTTTTTTTGTGATTTCGAGTTTTGAGCTTCTCGGAGTTTCCGAATTTGGTGTCTTTGTTCAAGAATTAGGGTTTATGTTGGACAGTTAGGGTTTTGATAGTTTTGGTGAAATTGGAAACTTTTTATGAAGATTAATGGTATTGTTGTTATTCGTCGAAAGGATTGAGAATAGATGGCTTTGGATAAGCTTGATAAGTAGTCATTTATGTCTTGAAGCGAATCAGTTTTTGGTAATTTGCAGCTGTTCTAAGAAAGAGAAAGATTAACTTGGTGGTTGCAGCACTGGAAATTAGATTTACGAGCTTGGCTAATAGCTCTGCCTCTGCTTCTTCTTCTTTCTTTTCTTTTCTTTTTGTTGGGTAATATGAGTGTTAGAGCATGTTATTCACTGCTCAGAATTAAAGATTGAATGACAAGATCTAAAGGGTGAACTTGTCACACAGGTAAACCGGAAAGAACAAGAGAAAGGGAAGGTGTTGATTTAACATACTTCTATGATTATGTCTTTACCCTTTTTCTCTGATTCACATTACTCCTTGTATCAATCTCCTTATTTTGTATATTTCTGGATGTGGAAGCATTGAAGATTGTTTTTTTCATGCTTATTTCTCAATACGGGAAGCTCTAGGAAGTACATATTGCGCTTTTTATTACAGTTTCTGTCACTTCTCCAGTCTAGTTACATTAATACTTGAAATTTGACTTTTCACGTTTATTTTATGCAGGCTGGTGATGCTCTGATACAGTTATATCACAATTTTATCACCGACTTTGAGACCAAGATCAACCTTCTCAAGCTTGCACACTTTGCTGTGATAGTTTCTAGGCAGTATGCAGAGAAAGAAGCGGCAATCAGCTATCTGGAAGGGGTCATTGAAAAACTTCAAGCAACAAGACAGCAACGGATTGAAGAGCCAATTCTTTATATTAAGATGCAAATAGCTTTGTTCAAGCTTGAGCAAGGGGACCAAAAAGAGTGCAAGAAACTTCTAGAAGATGGAAAGAGTTCTCTGGACAGTATGACTGACATAGATCCATCTGTTTATGCAAGTTATTATTGGGTTTCTTCTCAGTACCATAAGTATCGTCAGGAGTTTGCTGAGTTCTACAAAAGCGCTCTTCTATATCTTGCATACACATCAGTGGAGTCCCTTTCAGATTCATTTAAGCTTGTATGTACTAGTCTAATTCTATTTGTGGTATCATTCATGATGAATGGTTTGTCAGGTTGCATGTAGGAATATCAATTTAGGAAGACATTGTCTGATGCTATTTTTATATTATAATCACTCCTGGACTTCTTTTTCCCCATAATTGGAGCATCTTATTGCCTGCAAAAGTAAAATGTTGAATTACATTACATAGGCATGTCTTTTTTCATCTGCAACCAAATTATTAATGGAATATAGTTTAAGCTGAAGGAGCACAAGTGTTTGCACTTTTGTTTGCATGTTGTAGTGCTATTTGTTTTGACTTTTGAGATACATCTAGTACAGGATTTTGCTGCTGAATCTATCGGAATATTAACATGACAAGGTCAAATCTTACATAGAAAGAATTTTTGTCTCACCGAATAGCTAGATTTGGAGGTTTGATATTTCTTTGTTAGGTTAGAGTGCCTGTTGGTACTCTTGTTTTCAGAGTTTAAATGTTGTTTGTGAATATAAAGAAATTCCTATGATCATATGCATTTATTTCCCTGCATGCATTCATGTTCAATGTTTGAATTATTGATATTATGTAATTACTTGAATTTGGTATATCCTTTCAATTGTGTATTTCAGGATTTGGCATTTGACCTATCTCTTTCTGCACTTTTGGGGGAGAATATCTACAACTTTGGTGAACTGCTTGCTCATCCGATTGTAAGAACACCTTCTTTCTTAATTTTTTGCCCTCCCACAAGTTTTGTTGAGTACATCTGAATTGAATGTAAGAGCTATCACATTTGTCTCTGTTAACCATTTGTTCATGAAAATTCTTTCCTTTTTTAGCTTCAATGACTACATATCAGATTTAGCATTTGTGTAAACTAGATCTATGCAATTCTAGTGGCTTTCCTGCTATGAGGTGCCTTCTATTCATGTGTCTGGGATTGGATGTTTAGGAAGTCATTACAAAGTGGAATGCAGTTTTGAAAGATACAAGATATGGCTAATGCTAGGGATTGTATCTGGATGGAATGGCAATATCTGATAGATGTGTCTCGTCTGGAAAAATAGTTTAATTTTACATGTAATGGACAGTATAGAAGACTTTTATTTTATAACTACATAAGTGCTGATTGTTGAGCAAGCGGATAAAATGATGGATATTATTTTCCTTCCCTTGCATTAATTTTGTATCACTTGAATTCTTTTGTTCAAGAGCAATTTATGAGGGTGGATTAAATCTGGGTCCTGATATTTCATTTATGATTGTTTTCAAATGACTTATTCTGGAGTTGTTTTAAGATTTGCATTACTCTTGTCAAAAATTGACCTTGAAATATCATTCACAGATAAAGAGTCTTCTGGGGACTCAGGTTGAGTGGCTCTACTATATTCTTCAGGCATTTAATGCTGGTGATTTAGTTCGCTATCAAGAATTATGCCGTGTACACAATAATGCCCTGAGGGCTCAACCAGCATTAGTTGAGAATGAGCAGAAGCTATTAGAGAAGATCAACATCCTCTGCCTGATGGAAATTATCTTCAGGTATAAATGATGTTCTGATACACTTCTACATGTGATACATATGGGCAGTATCAAAGTTGTTTACAAACTTCATTTGTTCTTGGGCCTACAGCCGTCCTTCGGAAGATCGAACTATTCCACTAAATGTTATTGCTGAGCGGACAAAACTTTCCATTGAGGATGTGGAACATCTGCTTATGAAGAGTCTCTCTGTAAGTACTTAACCTAATTCTGATGGTAAAGGTAAAATCCACCAATTATATAAGAGATGAAGCTGATACCTGAAGATGAGAGACATTATGGTGTTACATGGTCGTGATTTATGGAGCCACTTTTTTATTTTTTTTCTTATTTCTGTATTAGGACAATATGAACAAGAAAAATAATAGTAATAAAAAAAAACAGCTCAACTTTGCTGGATTCACCTATAGTTTCTCATTGCTGTAGTGATTCAAGCTGCATTTTTTTTTGGGGAAAATCCTACTGTTATTGTGGAGGCTGAGTTTTCCCTTTGACCTAACTTGACGGCTGCCCAGGTTGATGGGTTGCGTGTATTCTCGTGGATTTACCTGGATGGTTAATACATTATATACCCACTTTAAGCCTCGGTTCTGGTTATGGCACAATCTAGGAATATAAAAGCAAAATAGCACGTCTGTGATTTGTTTTAGGCGGGTGTCTTTCTTTTTTCCTACCTAATTTGCATCCCTGAGATGATGCTGTCTTACCAGTGTGAACTCTTATGTTTTACTGCAGGTCCATCTTATAGAGGGTATAATTGATCAAGTTGAGGGAACAGTATATGTGTCATGGGTGCAGCCAAGAGTTCTGGGAATTCCTCAAATCAAATCTTTGCGTGATCGACTGGACGGTTGGTTGGATAAAGTACACACTGCCTTGATATCCATTGAAGCTGAGACTCCTGATCTCGTTGCAGCTTGATTTTCTCTCCTCTCCCCACTCCCCTCCCCCTTCTGATCTGATCTGCCCAGTTGTAACAATTTCTTTATCCAAAATCGAGACTTTTCAGATGCTGCAAAATGGAGAATCAAGCATAGATAATTTGGGTGGGTGTTATGGCCAACTTGGTGCGCTTCTTTTTTTATTGCGGGATCATTTTGAATGAAACAATTTTCTAAAAGGAGCACCTAGTGTACCGTTCAATTTCTGAATTCTACTTGGAGCACCGGTCCGTCATTAGGGTGTTTGTTATTTTATTGCCATTGGGATTTTTCTCGGGTAACATGGAATGTGATCCACTTACGTGGGTGGAACTGCATTTTGTTTCTCATAATCGCCTGCTTAGCTTTTAGGACAGTATGACTTGGTTGTCTGCTAGAACATTGGTTTCTTATACACTTTCTGTTCTGAATCAAATGTCCAAGTTACTGGATTATTTAACATTTCTATGTTTTTAGTGTTCTAAATGGAGCAACTAATTTATTAGTAAGGTCCTGATTGCGATATGTTGACCGGTTTTGTTTGAAGATGCATCGCAACGAATGTAGATTTCGCATGACGAGAAATAGACCTGAGATATTTCTTGTTCCCAGAGATGTCGTGTGACGTTGTATAATTTTCACGGAGTATATGAACCTTAACAGCATTTGTACCTCTGCTGCCATAAATCTCATAACAATTTTACATTAAAAACATCTTAAATCACAATTAATTTTACATACGGCAAAGGATTCATTAATATTGCACTAAAATTGATAATGGTGAAAAATGAAAGGAAAAAGAAAGGACTATATAAAGCAAGCTTAGAGAAGAGATGATCATTCGTCTTCTTTTTTTTTTTCATTTTCGGGTGTGTACATTTTGACTCCCCTAATAATATAAGATGGAAGTGAATCACTCTTGCCTCACAAATGGAAGGGAGCTGACATCGGTTGTACTGTAAAACGAGTCCTCAACCCCACCATAATAAGTATCTTCTTTCTCCTCATCCCATCTGACAACCTCTCTTATGTACTTGAATGCTTCATGGATGATCACTCGGTCCCTGGCCCTTGATTGCCATACAAAAAGTTTGCGACCTGTAAGGGAAGCATAGAGATCTTTGAACTTCTTTGCGACATAGAAGTAAGCCTGATGTGCAAGCGATTGACTGTTCTGGTGAGGACGCACAGGACTGAACTCACTGAACCATTCACAGGTACTAAGAGGCACCTTACTGATCTTCTCTTCAAAGAGATCATACTTGTTAAGTATCAAGACAAAAGGCGTATCTTTAAAGCAAGGGTGTCTAATCATTGCACCGAACAGGTCCCTGGATTGCATCATCTTGTTTTCCAGTGATGAACCACTGCCACTATTCTCAGGTGAAAGCCACACTCGATCATAGTCACTAAGTGCTACACAGAATACTACAACTCTCACGTCTTCAAACATTTCCACCCATTTACACCCATCATTCATACCCTTGGCATTTACTCTGATAAGTTGGTACCTGATGACCAAACAAAAGTCAAACTGATTTCAATTCATGATTTCAAGGGATTTATAGCAAATAACTCAACAAAGGACCAGTCAAACTCAGGTCGCTTTTTATATCACAAAGGACCAATCAAGCTCTGAAAAAAGAGATGACAAGCATGTTTGTTTATAGACATCGGACAACAATTCCGACTTACTATAAAGAAGGAAAAAAAATTACCTGGTTAGAGGGGGTGGTGGGGCTTCAACATTATCTATGTAAGTCTCAGACATTGGACTGCGATCATCAAGTGAGAATTCTATAAAAGCCAAACCATTTCCTTGGGTTACACCTTCCGCATAAAGAATATCACGCTCTGAAGGTTCATACTCATTGCTTGAGATCTCTACAGCCTGAAAAAATACCATCTTAATTAGTCATTCAACATCAAAAGTGCTCATAAGCTTATCAACCCAGACACGAAAGCAAATCCAATGTGGGACAATATAATTATTTGTTGATAAGAAAGTGGTAATTATGAGAAATTACAACAGTAAACAAACTTAAGGAAGCAAGTGTCAAGTTGCTATGAGTAACTAGGAAGGTGATGAAATACCCGGCTTAAGAAATACTCTGCAACATCAGGAAGGAAATGAAGCTCATCTTTCCTTTTATAAGTTTCCTGTATGGCAGGATCTTTCCACACCTCCTCAACTAATGGAGCATATTCGCGCGTTGCTGCAGGGAAAAATGCATCCAAATCTCCAGTGGCTATAATGTCCAGCAGCCAGTCTGAGAAATGCTTCAACCTTGGGTTGATGGAGTAGACACATAGATTAGTTTCAACAGAATCAACTTCGCCACCTGAAGCAAAGTTGGAATCAAAACTGTGACTTGGAGACCCAATATGTTACCAAGTCTACACTATTCCATAACATACTACAGACTTTAAACTTGACAAACAAGATGTGGACAAGATGCCCCTCAATGAAGCACTTCAGAACAAGCAAATACAATAAATCATACCAAACTGGCAACAACAAATAATAGGAGACCACAAAAGAACTATGTCAAATAACCCTATTTAAATATGTATTACTATTATTACCTGCTTCAGAGTTGTGATCTTGAGAATCCAGTTCTTTGATTCTAGACATCGCCTCCTCCTCAAAACGTTCCCTTCCATCCAGCAATATACTGAGATATCTATACATGTTGCTCTGAATCATCAACTTAATATCCTGCAGTTCTTCTACCGTAAAATTGTTCCCGTACAGAAATTTGGACTGTTGAGTCAAGTACAATAACTTTTAAATGAGATGGAATCTGTGGTTTTGAACATAAAAACTAATAATTCTTGAGAAAATGACAGCAAATTTCCCACTACAGGAAGCATAATGAATTTGTAATGACTCAATTTCTCTTGTCCATTCCTTTATCAAAAATTGTCAATCCAACAACAATAAACCAAAAGCATCATGCCCCATTAATGTATTGGAGAACTGATGAAAATTTTCTTTTCATGTACTTCAAGAGTTCTCCCGATGACTGCTTGAAGTGCTAGAAGATACGCCCATACCTTTATATTGATGTATTTCAGGTTAACCTAAAATTTTATACCCAACGTATGGATTATGGAGTCAAGTTGCTGGCATCTTATTAATACGATTCATCTATCACAATTGATTAAAGCCAAATTGGCATAACTGAATATAGTTGCATAATAACAGAGACATACACGAAATTGTTGCATTCAGCAAATGACCCAAGACAATGAGGACAAACCAAACTGGTGGTATAAAGAGAGAGAACGAGAGGACTCAGAGAGAAGAAAGAGAATAAAAAGATTCAAATGTTCAAACAAAAAGTTTGGGTGGTTTGAATATAGCAAAAGTTATATTCAATCCACCCAAACCTAAAGAGTTCTCTATAATTCTCTGCAGCAGTTAGACCATCCACTTCTAGAATGCTTGTTGAGATTACTACTTGAATGCTGAATCTTTATTCAATTAAGAAATCTGACAAAATAACTTAATGATCATCCATGCACAAAAGCCTAACATCATAAGTTGCTATCACATATGAAGATGATGTTCTAGAGCACAGAGTAACTCTTCCCCAAAGACACCAATGTAGCACCTCATATGCACCAGAACCCCAATACCCTCACTAATCTAAATACATAGCAACGTTTGGCATAACCGTGGTTTGACATATTATATGCTGTCCAGCTACCATACTAAAGCAAAAGTAGAATATCACTGATATCAAGCACTCGCCGAGTTATCTTGTCAAAAAACATATGGATTCAAGAGTATTCTGCAGCACTGATTCACCATAGGATTCTATACATATGGCATCAAGGATTTTTTACCAGGTCCATACAATTACAAAGTAATAACAAGTAAAAGAGTATATATTCCTGTGGAAAAATAAAATCACACTCCAGCCTAATTAACTTCTGTCTTCAACACAAAAACATACCAAACAAAAACAAAAGTATCAAAGATGGATTAGAATTAAAGTTGGAAGCTCTATAGTTAGAGGATTACCTGCATTAAAAACTTAAGAACACTGAAATGAGTGGACAAACCTGCTTAAAGATAGTGCTGGTTCCAGAGCCTTGAGGACCAAGCAAAAGGAGTTTTTGTGCTTTTTTCTGCTCTAGATAGTTTGGAACTGTAGTATAATTGCTAGCTTCATCTCTCAATAAATTAGGTTGACCACGTGGCACAGGTAGTGAGAATAACGCACAGACAAACCGTGTTGACGCCTGTCTAGCAAAAAACAATCCAGAATGTTTTTATTCAAGATCAATAATTTGTAGCAGCTCTCAAATTGTTGGCAGTAAAGTTTCAAATATATACCTTCTCCCAAATGTTTCCCCTGATATTATTTTGACCTTCCTCTTCATAACGGCCATCATCATAAACCCAAAAATGAGTATCACGTGGACACTGCACTCTTGCTAGCTGAGAACATCCAAAATCAGGTTAGTGGGTTCATAGGCCATAAACAGAGTGTAGATGACACATAGAGCACCAAGAAAAAATGATAACATTCTACAAAAGGATGATGATCTAGAAAATAAACTCAGTTTACAGCTAACAATTGATTTGGAAGGTACATAAATATCTAAGTCTCGCATTATTTAGTAAGGGGCCCCATGAATTCAATGCTTGATGAACTATTTCAAAAATGGCTTGATCTATACTTTCACCAAACATTTATAGCGAGTAACATCAAAGTAGGCAAAACGTCGCACATTCATCCATATAAATAAGTACAACAAAGCAGATACTATATGAACGACAGGTGAGAGTGCCAGCATCTTCCTAAACATGGACACAAATTGATGAGGATGTGAACAGTGTAAACATGCAAACACACAGATAATCAAAAGTTTGGATACTGTTTCTATGGAGACAGATGATCAAACACTGGATAATATGTCCCTATGAATTCTTGGTAATGATAAAGCTTTTGAAGCAAGAAAAAGATAATTGCTCATAGAAGTTGGACAGATCCTTTGTGAAGTGTTATATCTACTTTTTATTTATCGAAGCCAAGAAAAATGCATCAAACATCTTGTAAATGAAAACTAAACTTGCCTATTAATTACTAATCAGGAAGCTCGACAATATTAGAACAAAATGATAAAAAAAATAAGCATAAGCACTTCATAAAGTAGGTCAAACTCAACAAACTATCATGCAGACCATAATAAAATGTAAGCTATATGAGAAATATGAGAGAGCGGCCATCTTGGAACTAATCAGAAAAATTAAGGTTTATGTAATTGTTGAGACGAGATTTCAGCAGAAGTACAGCAAGAAGAGGGGAGGTAAGGCAGTAAATAAATCAGGCAATGAGGC
>JAOSBK010000001.1:17401967-17419784 GCA_027568895.1 Erythroxylum shatona | reverse complement strand
TACTATCGGACCTCCCCAGACCCTGCTTCATTGCGGGATTTCAGACTGGGTGATGATGATGATGATGATGATGATGTTATTACATTGCCACAGTAAATTTTTAGCAGCGTAACAATACTATTGACACTTTAAATCTTGGAATAAAGTTCCAAAGTCATAATTCATTTTATCTCAAAGGATGTCATAATCAACTTCTATAATAGATGCAACAATGAAAACTACTTCACAATCCTCTAGCCAAAAGAAAAAAATAACCAAATGTGGATTTTCTTATTTCTACACATTTAATATCTTAATTTAAATATCCTATCACCTTAAGATGATCAGATCTCTTGTAAGTGAGTATGTGATTTTTTTTCTTTGTAAATATATTAATACTCTCTTTACAAATTTTCAATGATCAAATCATGGATTAATTTGATGTCTTTTAAGCATTGCAACTGGAAATTGATATTTGATCTAGTACAAGTTTGAGTATACATTAAGCTTCCAACAGTAGATGCATAAGTAATTCATTTTATTTCTTTGTATTACAATTCATTATTTGGACACTATATAGGACTTAATTTATCTCTTGTTTGAATTAAAATAACACTTGTAACTTACTTTTCGATCTTAAATCTCTTTATAACTTTATTAACATATTCTTTTTAAGATATTTATAGCAATACTTATGATCTATAAGGGAATATTTTTATTCTAATCACATAAGATGCCTCTCTTATATCTTTCATTTCAAAGTTTTTAGAGAGAAAATTCTTGATCTCTAGTACTAATCCACTATCATTAATAGTGAGAGATGTCATCAACATACATAGCGAAAATAATGAACTTGTTCCCACTAATCTTCAGAAAAATGCACCAATTAATAATGCTTCTTTTAATATAAAGAAAGTGATGATATCATTGAATTTAAGATGTCATTGTTTAGAAGTTTGTTTAAGTTCGTATATTGACTTTTTAAGTTTACATATGATGTGTTACTTTCCTTCAACTGCATAACCTTTGGTGGATTTATATATACTTATTCCATTAAATTTTGATAGAGAAAGGAGTTTCTATAATCATTTAATAAAGCTCTAAATTATAATGAGCTACTATGCTGTGATAAATTTAAATGGTTCCTTTATAAAAACATGGGAAAAGGTTCCTTTATAGTTAACACCATCAATTTGAATGAAATTTTAAGAAACAATTCTAGGCTTGTGTCGTTTGATATTACCATAAAGTCGATCTTGGTCTTGAAGACCTATTTAAACTAAATTTTTTATAAATATTAGGTCATTTAACAATATTTCATACTTTATTATGATTAGTTGATTTCACCTATTCCTTCATAATATTTAACTACTTAATAAAATTATTACCTCTCGTAGCTTGTAAAAGCAAAATTGGATCATCATTAGATCTCAAGTCAAATTTTGACTCTTATAATTAAAGCATGTAATCATCAGAAATAACATATCATCTTTGCTTTTTACACCTGGTTGGTTTGAAGAATACTGTTGATTTGTATATGTGGCTTATTTTGTATTAGTTAGGTTTAACACTAGGTTTTTGGTTTGTCCCATATAGTTACTCTATATATATTACGCTATAAGCCTAGTAAAATATGACAAAGTAATATTTTTCTCCTAAAGTTTTATCTCTTTCTCTGACTTTTACATGATATTAGAGCTAGGTTGAGAAAACCTTAAAATCCCTCTCTCACCGAGAGCAAAAAAGTTTTTTTCTCTCTCCTCCTCCAACATCGTCTTATGTCAGTCGCCTTTTCTCAGGTGGCTATTGGAAAATCTAACCACACCACCATGTTCGAGATCCTTCCATCGATTTAACCTCAGAGTGTCGTCGTCAGAATCGTCGCCACGCTACATCAATCACTGTCAGAGTCCACTGCATTGTTGCGCCTTTCAGAGCCACCAAACCAATGACCGATTGAAGTCACCGACCAGACCATTGAAATCAAGAGGTCTTGGCTGGCCTATCCTTGAAATCAAACTGCCTTTCTGCCATCACACTCATCATCCAATGCTTGACCGCCGTTCGCGCATGCTGTCGTGCTTATTCTAGTCAGTTTTTGCACCTGTTTTACGTTGTTTTTGGCAATTTTCACTTATTTTGGATCCTTCTTAAAGCTGTCTTTGATCTAAACATGTCAGGTGTTAATTCATCAAACAAGTCAGGTCCTTTTTTGAGCATTTTCTCTTCGTCTCCAACAATTGCTATGGATAAGTTAATAGGAAGCTCTAATTATGTCTCTTGGTCAAAGAGCGTTGAATTGTGGTATATGGGTCAAGGCTTGAAAGATCATCTAATCACCAAGGTTGAAGATGTGAAAACAGACAAAGAAGCATGGCTGAGAGCTAATACCTTGTTGTGTAGTCTTTTGTGGCAGTCAGTTGACCCCTTCTCCTCGCCCAATTTATACCAATTATACAAATCGCTATGACTTTTGGAATCAGGCAAAAACTCTTTATACTAACGACATCCATCACCTATATTCTGTTGTGTCTAAATTGATTAATTTGTGACAGCAGGGTATGACAATTCTTGAGTTTCTTGGTCAAATGACGTCTATCAAAGCTTAGTATAATTCTCTTTTACCTGTGGGTTAGACTATATCAGAGGATCTAGCTCAAAGGGATAAGTTCTTTATGGTTTGTACCCTTTCCACTCTGGGCCCTGAACTTGCTTTGATTCGTTACCAAATTCTTGCTAGTCTTCCTGTGCCCACTATGGATGATGTTTTTGCTTGCCTTCTTTGTGTTTCCTCGATTCCTACAATATCCAGTGGTTCTATTGGTGAGAATTCAGTCTTAACTTCTCAAACTTAGGATAATGGTTGAGGTAAACAGAAGGATGATTGTAAGGGTAATCAGAGTAATCACCCCAAATGTAATTATTGTGATAACTAGGGACATACAAAGGAGAAATGTTACAGGCTACATGGTCGTCATCCTCGGGAAGATTCTCAGTCTGATGCCCAGTCATCGCCATCCTTGACTTTTACTGGTGCTGATTATAAAGAGTTCCTTAAGTTCAAACAATCCTCTTCCTTTGTCACCTCTTCAATCACTATTACCCACACTAGTAATTTGGTTGCGTGCCTTTCTTAGTCAGCTTCCTTAAGACCTTGGGTCCTTGATTCAGGTGCTTCAGATCATATTTTTGGTAACCCACGTATGTTTTCGCAATTTGCTATTGCCACTTCTTTACCTTCTGTTACTTTAACTAATGGATCCAAAATAGTTACTAAAGCGGTAAGTTGTGCTCATCCTCTTCCCTCATTGCCTTTGGCGTATGTCCTTTATATTCCTCACTATCCATTTAATTTGTTTCTATTAGCAAACTTATACATTCTTTGGATTGTTCTATTATCTTTGATTGTGATTCTGTACTTATTTAGGACCAAGTTACAGGATAGATGATTGGTGCAGGGCATGAGTCACAAGGCCTTTATCACATCAATCCTTTAGTTGCTTGCACTATATCGAGTCTCCAGCTCTCCTTCATAACCGTTTGCGTCATCCAAGTTTGGTGAAGCTTCAAAAGCTTGTTCCTAGTTTATCTAATTTGTCATCTTTTAACTAAGTCCTGTCAACTTGGAAAACAGTCTCGAACTTTGTTTCCAAAGCAGGTCAATAATCAGGTTGTGTCCCTATTTGATTTAGTTCATTATGATGTTTGGGGTCCTTGTCGTGTCAATTCATTTTTACGCTTTCAATATTTTGTAACTTTTATTGATGATTAGTCTCGTTGTACTTGGTTGTTTTTAATGAAAAGTTGTTCATAATTGTTTTCTATCTTTGAATCTTTTTGTGCTAAAATTCAGACCCAATTTAATACATCCATCTGTGTTTTCTCTGCTCCCTTTAATACTTTTATGTCTTCAAAAGGAATTCTCCACCAATCCTTATGTGTTTATACACCACAACAAAAAGGGGTGGTTGAGTGCAAAAATATACATATTGTTGAAACTGCTCGTGCCCTTCTCTTACATCATCAAGTTCCCTTTCATTTTTGGGTTGATGTTGTTCTCACTGCATGTTACTTGATTAACTGGATTCCTTCTTTTGTTCTACAACACAAGACTCCTTATTCTATCATATTTCTGGATCAGTCATTATATCTTCTTCCTCTTTGAGTTTTTGGTTGCACTTGTTTTGTACATAACGTTGTCCCTGGTCAGCATAAACTCTTTGTACAATCCACCAAGTGTGTTTTCCTTGGTTACTCCTGTCTTTAAAGAGGTTACGAGTGTTATTCTCCAGCTACTCAACGTTACATAATTTTTGTTGATGATACATTCTTTGAGACATCTCCATTCTTTTCTTCTCGTTCTTTTAAGAGTCACTTGATGTCTGAAATTCTTCCTGTTCCTCCTTTTGTGCTTATTCAATCATATGAAACTATGCTACCTTCTGCACCACTGCAAGTGTACCGTCATCGTCCTCCGTCTTGACCTTCTATAGATATCGACTCCTCTCCTATACTAGATCTACATACTATTTATGACGCCACTACTCCTTTTGCACCAAATTGACTCACAATCTGCCTCAGCATCTCAACCAGCCGAGTCCCTGCCTATTGCTAATTAGTTTCTCATTGCTTTTCGAAAAGGTGCATGGTCTACTCGTAACCTTATCCCATTTACACTTTCCTTAGATATCATCACTTGTCTCCACCTTATTTTGCTTTTGTGTCTTCTTTAACTTCTATTTCTGTTCCTAAAATTGTTGGTGAGGCACTTTTAGATTCTAGGTGGCGACAAGCTATGGTATAAGAGATGACTGCTTTACATGATGATGGTAATTGGGATTTGGTTCCTTTGTCTCCTAGTCATTCTAATGTTAGGTGTTGTTGGGTTTATACTCTTACGGTTGGTCCAGATGGTATAGTTGATCGTTACAAGACTCGTCTAGTGGTAAAGGGATATACTCAAATTTATGGGCTGGACTATGGTGATACATTTTCTCTTGTTGCCAAAATGTCTTTTGTTTGACTATTTCTATCTATGGATACCATGCGACATTGGCCCTTACATCAGTTGGACATTAAGAATGCCTTTTTACATGGTGAGGATGAGGAGGAAGTCAATATGGAGCAACCACCTAGCTTTGTTGCTCAAGGGGAGTTGGTTTGGTTCGTAAACTCCGTCACTCACTACATGTTCTAAAACAATCTCCACGAGCTTAGTTTGTTTGCTTCAATGTTGTCTTGCAAGAGTATGGTATGATTCGATCGAATTGAGTCTGATCATTCTGTTTTCTACATACATTTATCACAGGGGAAATGTATTTATCTTGTTTTCTACGTTAATGATATTATTATCACTGGTAGTGATCAAGATGGTATTGATCAACTGAAGCAACATCTATTTAGTCATTTTCAGAATAAGGATTTGGGATTACTCAAGCACTTTCTTGTTACAGAAATTGCACAATCTAGTTCTAATGTTGTTACTTCTTAGAGAAAGTATGCATTGGATATTTTGGAAGAAACTGGCATGTTAGATTGCAAACCTATAGACTCTCCTATGGACCATAATTTAAAACTTTTATCAAAATAGGAGGAGCGTCTTGCAAATCCAGGGAGGTATTAGAGACTGGTTGGTAAGCTCAATTATCTTACTATTACTCAGCCTAATATCTCCTTCGCAGTTAGTGTTGTCAGTCAGTTCTTACAGTCTTTGTGTGATAGTCATTGGGATGCAGTTGTTCATATTCTGAGATATATCAAAGGGGTACCAAGCAAAGAACTATTGTATGAGAATATGGGAAAAACACAAGTGATTAGATATGCTAATGCTAACTGGGTAGGATCCCCGTTTGATAGACGGTCTATTTCAGGATATTGCATCTTTGTTGGAGGTAATCTAGTCTCTTGGAAGAGCAATAAAACAAGCAATTATTGCTAGATCAAGTGCAGAAGCAAAATATCGTGCTATAGCTTTGTTAACCTGTGAACTCCTATGGTTGAAACACTTGATTCATGAGTTAAAATTTGTAGAAGTGTCACAAATGAAGCTTCTTTGCGATAATTGAGCTGCACTTCATATTGCCTCCAACCCAGTATTTCATGAGAGGACCAAACACATTGAAATTGAATGTCATTTTATAAGAGAGAAGGTCTTATCGGGTTGTATTGCTACTAGTTATGGCAACTCGAATGACCAACTAGCGGATATTTTCACTAAGTCTTTACGGGGTCCTCGTATTGGGTTTATTTGTAACAAGCTTAATGCATATGACTTATATGCTCCAGCTTGAGGGGGAGTGTTGAATTGTATATATTATATATATAGCTTATTTTGTATTAGTTAGGTTTAACACTAGTTTTTGGTCTATCTCATATAGTTACTGTATATATATTACACTATAAGCCTAGCAAAATATGACAGAACAATATTTTTTTTTCTAAAGTTTCTCTCTTTCTCCATCTTTTACAAATACTATATTGTATTTTCTCTCAAACAAGGTGACAATCCAATTCAATGTGCTTTGTTCCCTCATGAAAACTGCAATATGGAGTACAACTTGATTATCACAATATAAGGTTACTGGCTAGGGATGATGGATGCCAAAGTCCAATAACAGATACAACAACCATTGTAATTCACGAGAGGTCAAGGTTATTGCTCAGTATTCTACTTCAGCTGAAGAGCAAGAAACTGTGGTTTGTTTCAGTACTATCTCATGTGACTCATCTACCACAAGTTCATTAGCAACAATTTCATTACGGAGCGCTTTTTTATTTATTTATTGTTCTTGTATGTTGTTAAAATATTTAAAAATTGTGGAAATTGTGGAAACAACTTAAGAAGAAGTTTTAGGTAAAGGAATCTCCACTATAACTTCTTCAATTTCAGCTTTATATGGTTCTTTACTCTTGCTTATTTAATCTTACATTTCTAGTTTCAATAACTTTTATAGTATGGTCAAGATAATAAAATAAATACCTTTTATAGTTTTTAGATAAAAAATGTAAAAACTACCTGTTGTTCTTGAGTCTAATTCAATTCATATGAATTATAAATTATAACTTCTACCATTCAACCATAAATATATAGGCATCTCAAACTTGGTCCTTCCATTTGCAATTCATAAGGAGCCACTGGAATACCTTACTGGGAACTATGCTTAACAAATACATGGTGATTTTTAAAGCGTACATCCACAACGATAATGATAAGGAAGAATAAGTTAACATGCTCCTAACTATATCTATTAAAGTATGATTATGCCTTATTTAACACCATTATGTTATAAATTGTCAGATATTATTTATTGAGCACATGACCATGCTTTTCAAGGAATTTAACAAATGAGTCAGGAGGTCCAATTTCATTATAACTTTCATAATATTTGTCACTTCTATTGGACTTGACAACTTTTATGTTTCTATCTAATTATCTTTCAACTTCATTAATAAACACCTTAAAGGCATTTCTAATTGAGATTTTCTATGTATAAAATAAAGATATTCATAATGTGAAACTTCATCATTAAAGGAAATAAAATACTTTTATTTACCAAAAATTAGAACAATAAAAGGCTCACGCATATCAGTGTGTATAAGTTTAATGAGTTGTTTGCTTCTTATGGTCACTTTTTTTATTTTGTATTTTTATATATTTTTCCTGACTACAATTCGTATATATACTAAGATAAAAAAATTCCAATTATGAAAGATTTCATTTTTTTAAACCAATCTTTGTATTCTTTCTTTGAATATATGACCTAAATGATTATTTTTCAAGTAATATGAACTTTCATACACTAAACTACGTTTAATGCCAACATTATAATGTAAAGTTAGCAGAGTTTCAACAAAAAAGATTATCAAGCTTTAATTTGTATAAGTCATCACAAAGAATAATGAAACTTACAAAATGATTATTCTTAAATATTTTGTACCATCAATTTTCAAACTTAAAAGAAAATCCAATTATATTAAGTTTAGAGAAGGAAATTAAACTTTGATAAATAATAGAAACATAAAAGTGTTTGTAACAGATCTAATTGATACCTAATATCTAAACTTAAACGATAAGTTTTAATGGATTTAACTTCAGTTTTGACTCAATTACTCATAAATACAAAAGTGTAATTTAGGTTTATGATTTGGTTTATAAAGAACCTTTGCTACGTATTTGAAATATGAGTGGTGTAAGTATAATCAATCTATAAGAGGAACTTTTAAATTTGATTCAAATCATACAAAAACAATATACTTAACTTTCTTTTCGAATCATACCTTTTATTTCAAGCAATCTTTCTGATAATATTTAGCCTTTTCACAAAAACATCTCTTACCATTTTTTTTGTTCCTTCTCGTGGATTTGGACAAATGATGGATTAACTTTAGTGTTCTTTATTACCCTTTTCCTTATTTTTTAGCTTCTTATTGACCTATGAGATTAATTAAGTGAATTCCTTATTTCTTAAGTATTACTTCCTCTTGAAGAACCATACTTCGTAATTTTGTTACATTTCATTTGTCCTTAACAATGCTATAATAGGCAAGAAGTTTATTGATAAATTGTGCAAGGAAACTTGCAATCAGTTTCAATCCTATATATTTCAATCTTGTTTCTGTATTTTTAATTTTAGTAGTTAATATACTCATTAGTGTACCATCAACTGAATTATAAACAATATCAAAATAAGACACGCTTTTAACATATAGATCATTAGTTTGATGTCTTTGTTATTCTAACACTAGTTTATTTGTTTTTTTTTTCAAACCTTATAGAAAATCTTTGTTCATCACTATTAGAGTCAATAATAACATCATGCTTATCATTTAAGCTTGTGAATAAAGAAAAACAAAAGAAAATATTACTAAAGTATATATATATATATATATGTGATCATTCACTAATGCTTTAAAATCGTAAATAAGAACACATAACATAGGTTCAGACAACAATCACATGGATAATACGTGTCCATTGAAATTCTCCTTTGATGATTTAACGATGTAATTTTTTAAAAAAAGTATTTTAACAATGTACTTCAATAAACATAACTAATGTCACGTAATTGGTAATTAAATATACTTTAAAAACGTATACTTGCAATTTTTTGTTATATAAAACCAATTAAGTTCACTTAACAAAGATTCTATTCATTACATAGTATCAGAGCCTTTTGTGGTTAAGTGGTCATGAGTTCAAATCCTACCACCCACCTCTTATTCAGTACAAGGTAGAGTGAGCCTGTGCAAGTTTCAAGTCCAAAGGGCTTTCACTTGAAGGGGTGTGTTAGTAAATATATAAAACCAATTAAGTTGGTCTCACACAACAACTTAAGTTATTGTGGTGAAACAGTAACTTAACAATGTTCATGATAATAAAAAGACTAATTAATCATTGAGCTGTCATCCAATGAATTATAATATATCTATTATATTAATAAGATTGGAAACAACCTCTCTACTAGTTAAACTTTCCCATACTTCTCGTATTAGGATTTTTATTGAATGTTATTGTTGTAAGAATATAATACGTGGGCAATAAGTATCTACTAGAAATACCAAAATAGTTTTTAGTCTCACTTGTTTTAATATATCAAGTATTTAACAGGTCAATAAATTTTTCTTACACCAACAATTTATTTTAAAATGTTTTGAAATAACTAAAAATAGGCTTTTTAGTTTATGGCTTCATATTTTCATACAAGACTATACCATTTTAAAATAAAACTTAGATAATTTATTGTTTTAATTTGTTAAAGAAAATTGGGAAATTGAAATTTGAAGGGTATTCTCCAGACATATCATGAATGCTGCTGAAAGTTAGATGAAGAAGAGAAAAGCAGAGACTGAAAGCTTACAGTCAAAGTTAGCCATAGCTTCTCTCAGAGGTGGCAGGTTTATTTATACGATGTATCAAAGAGACATTACTGTCAAGAGACCGCTATACCTTCCGAGGATAAGCTGCTGCTGAAATGATTCCAAGAGACTACGTCATGGGCATGGGCCAAACAGACTCATCCTTTTATTAGATAGCTTCCTAGTTGAGATGTCTTTAACTTAACCAGTGCTGAACATCTCAGTTAAAGTAGCAAGTTTAAGCACATGCAACACTACTCAATACCACAGGAAAGAAACTGCATTGCTATAAATTTATTCAAGATATTAGAAGATTTGAAAAATCTACACCATTGTTCAGTATACTACTACTGTTCTCTTTCTTTTGAGTCTCCCATCTCCGGCTAATTAATTCAACAAATCCAACACTTCAGCTTGGAAGTTAAATTTCTACCACTCAGATGACCAGTACCAACTTATCAAACAGAACTCAGAAATCTAAGTTAATGAATATGAACTGCAGAGACACCTGATGTAATATTTTCGGTCCTTGGATCACCATTTTCTAAAGCAACACCACGAGGATCTTCCCTTACTAATAATGCCAGAACATTGAGGGAACTCCAAACTGTTGTGACATTGCTGGAGTTTCCCAAGGTAATGGCAAATATTGCATCAAAGCCACCAGCTCCTGGAACTCCAGCCAACAGAACTCCTTCCACATTCATGGTGACATCCAGAAGTCTAGTCTGTGATTCAGGCTCTATCTGCAGGTAGGAAAATGAAAAGAGATTGTCACCATGAGAATCTGGTGATATTCTCAAATAGATAACAAACCACGATATATACTGACTTCATTCTCCAATCAACACATAAAAAAAAGAAATGAGGAAACCTAGATGTTATTTCGTGATTCAGCTCCTAGTCAAAAATTGTCCATGGTGAAGAGAATGCTTTCATGCATTAATTGACACAGGATTCGAGCTAAAGAAAGGAAAGATGAGAAGAAATTTCCTTCTTTTAAGATGTTTACATATATCTCAAATATTATATGAAAAAGATAATTGAATTGACATGTGAATCAATAACTTTATGAAGGGAACAAGAAATTAAGTTTGATGAAAGTAAACTCGGATCATCAAGTTACAGTGAAATTGAATCCTTGAAGAATGAGAGGAATTCTAATTAGTACTTGTTCATAGGTCGAGAGAGCATTTATGGCGTGCTTACAGAAAGGAAATCCTCACAATAAACAACTCGGGATGCCTTTGGGAAAAACAGTTAACAAAAGCTATCATCCTAGCTGTACTATTGCATACAACACTCAAATGTATGAATAAAAATATAACTGATTAATGTCCAAGTACAAAAGACTAGCATACCGGAACACCTGCAGCCTTGCCCATGTTACACATGTGATGTCTAATATCAAGCATGGCATTTCTTGCTCCTAATAAAGCTTGAACTACTGCTTCTTGGCTCGCTTCTGTAGCCTGCCCCATCCACTGCTTTGCAATTCATTAGTGACAGCATCAATCTTACAAGGAACAGAGTAATAACACAAAGGGAAAAAGGAGTTGAGCTGAAATAGAAAGAGAAATTAGAGTTAAGCAATACCTTCTCTGATCTCTGTGTGCTACATCTCTCTATCACACATTTATATGTCTCCCAATGTTCTTTTGCAAGCCTGGTCAAAATGTTGAATTGCGCTTCAAGGGCTAAATTTGCCTCTGACAATTGTCTCCATGTTTCTAGGGACTTTAGAGGGTCAGACTTCTGCCACTTCTTCACAGCACCAACCATGGATGGTGTGGATGATCCACCAATTCCGGGCTCTCCCAGCAACTTCAAAAAGCATTTTAATTATCAGAACTGAACTACCATTGAATAAGCAGTGAAATGTTTGCAATAAACAAATTTGGTGTTACAACACTGGAGAAAAGTAGAAGCCAAAAATACCATGGTCCAATGTACAGTTCACCAAATTTTCTTTAGATAGCCTACAAACAAACGGCAGATAAATGCTTCAATTCTTCAACAGTTACGACATCTAGCATGTTTAGATGCATAGACATAACCATGGAAGTAGAAGCTTCTTGAATGAATTACATGACTTCCATTACAAGATTTATAAAGCAGAGAATGAATAGGGATAGAGTTCACTATGCTTCCCACTAAGGTTCTGAAGAAACAAAATTAATGAGCAAAACTAAAAGTTAGCCTTTGTTTGGATGCTTAGTTACACAAGGGAAAGGAAAGGAAAGGAAATCTTGCATTTCCCTCCCTTTATTGCAAGATAAGAATAAAAATGGCCCAAATTTCCCTTCCATTCCTCTCAATTCTCTCTCTTATTCTTGTCCAAACAATGGAAAGGAAGAGAAATACAATTTCTTTTCCTTTCTCTTCTCTTGGTTTCCCTCCATCCAAACAAAGGCTTACTGTCTGGCAAGTAAGGAACTATTGAAGGGAAGCTCTTGGTGAAATCATATGCTTTGAATCAAAGAAAAATGACGACTTTTAGCATAACATCAATGTGACCATAAGATTGAAAGACATATATCAATAAGGAACAATATATACTGTGGTATAAAATATTTACCAAGGTCATTAATGGTGGCAAAGAAAATTCAGTCCTCTCATGGTCCCACTTTCCATTCAAGATATCAGCAATAACATCCTCTAGTGGTACTCCTTTTGCTGCATCCTTCACATTTACAGCAGAATAGATAATGGTAGTAAATTTTAACTTGACTTCCAAGTAAGAGTTTGTAAATCCAAAGAGACAGCTTACATATGCAAATTACCTTCATCACTGTATTTTTTGAAAAAACAAAACATTACAGTTCATCAAGTTTCTTTATTTCAAAATAGGTTAGAGGTGTTCAATACTGAACTGTTTAAAGCAGAAACTCAACTTTTGCAACTATTTTTATGTCAGCTCTGATACCTTGTAAAACCAGTGTGGATAGGTTAAATGCTAACCACCATGAATATATTATCTATATACGAGGGTACAGGAAAGAGAAATTACAAATATAGCTATACCGTAACTGTATAAAAATTACAAATATAACTATACCGTAACTGTATACTCTTAACAGCAACCATTACAAGTGTGAACTTTCCTGTGATAGTAATGTCAATGAAGATGACAAGTAAAAGATTTATTTAATTTCTTCTCAAAGATCATTTCCTTGCTATACTTTTCCTGTTGCTCAAAGCATGGCATCAGTGTCGAAATTGACAATCTCACAGTAACAATATCAGAACCCTAGAATGTATAGAAACTACCAGCCATTGGGAATATCACAATTGACATGGAAGTCGCTACAAATAAAGGATGTCTTAAACAATGTATTCTTTGTAAGTTCTCAAAGCTCCATTGCAAATAATACAAATATACTAAGAGTTATATATGATCCATTCCACATAACAACATATACTTGAGGATTAAACAATTTCTTAACATAGGATCATATTCTTATCAGTAAAAACTGTTGAATTCATCACGCATGATATTAGTTTATTGTTGAATAGTTTCTTAATATAGGATCATAGTCTTATAAAAAAAAGCTCTCAAATTCATCATGCTACCATGTCAAGCAAAGATTAATTTTCAGTTTCAGCATGTTGTAGGTTAGGTCAGTGATTTTTCCAAACTTCTAGCCCATAAGGAGCATTTCAGAGCTATAAATGATAACTTTTTAGGCTAACCCAACTGTATAATTTTTGGGTTAAATAGTTTCTTGAATAAACATATTGTTTGGGGGCTATTCAAATAGATTTTCTATTGAAATTGAAGCATTGCCTATTGGCTTAGCTAACACAGGTTCAATATCAATGCATCATTTATGCAGTATCCGGATTGATCTTCCAGTCACATTTGCCAGCTGTTATATACCTTCATAAAATCCGTCCTCCATGTCTCTTAGAAGATAGGCATAAATTATGAATCAAATAAATATTTTATATCCATTTAAACACCAATTTCAATGATTGAGAGTCGAAAGGAATGGCAGTGTATTAGTAAGAGTAAAAAGTATAGGAAGAATTTGAAAGTAACATATAAAGGATAGCAATGTAAAACTCTTAGCACCTATTTAAAAATCTAAGTTTTTAATAGCATCCAGATTGTAGAATTGCCATTGATACGTGAATTGATTTTGGATATCAGATGGGCCTGAGACCATGTCGTCAACATGGATATTCGTGCACTAAAAACCAAAAAAATAATATTGGTACATAGAGTAGCCTATTATCAACTGAATGCATCAAGTTTTGGCATGTAATATTGAACCCAAGATGATATGAGTGATGGGCAGCCTGCATTCATCTTGAAAATAATTGTGAATCTTGCACACACATTTGAACTCTAATTTCAGAGTAAAATTCAGACACAATATAATCTTGATGTCTGAACAGAAGCGTGCTAATGCATGAGAGAGAGAGAGAAAGAGAGAGACCTGAGCAGAAGATAGAACTTGTGGCGAAAAGCGAACATAACGCTGACTACCAAAAACTGCACAACTCACATCAAACCCACTACCAACTTTCCCTTGTGCAATACAATGGGCACTTTGAGCTATAATGTGTACAATATCAAGATACTCCTGGTTTTTGTCTTTAGAACAGGATGAAAGGTCAACCACTCCAAGATAATGAAGTAAAGCAGCAACCACAGCAGTTGTCATTGCTGCAGATGATCCCAGTCCTGTTTTTGCAACTTCGGGCATGCAAATTTGTCCATTTGCTTCCTCAGCATTGAAGGTGATTGATGTAAAAGGATGAAGTTGAGTCAATGAATCTGGTGTTAAAGGAAGTCCATGTGCTTCAATCTGCAAGTATATGTAATCCATTGAAGAATCTTAAAAATGAAAAGCCTGGATGGAGATCTAATAACTAGAACTCCAAAATTAAAAAGCAATTGACATTTGAGATATCAATACTCAAAAGTTCCTAACTCATTCTTTCATCATATAGATATTGTTGTACTTATCACACAACAAATATTTCAAAGCAAATCGAATGACTCTAACAGATAAACCTACCAGGTAGTTCTTGTACACTATGGTTGAAGAAACAACACCAGGAAATGAAAATAAATTAAAAGGCTGAAAATGTTTTTAGAAAATGAAATGCATCCGAATACCCTGCCAATAACTGAAGATACCTCCCAAATAATTGCAAATGAAAGACTATTAAGCAGATCATAGATCTGGTAAAACCTGATTTCGGTATGAGTAGAAGTCATTGCAACCTAAAATTGTGACGTCAAGACCTGCATGACTAACCCAGCTAAAAGATTACATTACTGAACTCCTGGTCATTCATGACTGTACAATGATAGGAGAAAAAAGAAAGCATCAAGCATTACCTTGCAAAAGCAGTTTGTTGAACGCATCCTTCTTCTCTTTGTCAAATGTTGCATGTGCAGCTGCTACCGCATATTGTACAGCTTGTTCCACAAAAGGGTTTCTCGACTCACTAAAAATTAAGCCAAGAGAGTAACCGTCATTGAAAGATTTCTTTAACCGTGATTTTCTCAAAAATGTTATCATATTCTCTCTCTCTCACATCTGGATTGAGCATCAATCTCCCATACACCCCTAAGATTCCTCTAGTAGATGTGTTACAAAAGATGCAAAAAGTTAAACTTACAGTATAAGCCAAGGAAGACGAGAAATATCAGATGACCATTAAAATCAGACATTGTATAGCAAATGAAAACTTGCCTTGAGGACAGGCACTGGAGATTTAGATGCTTCAGTGACAATTTATACATGGTTTCTCTGGAGAGTTGGGGAGAAGTTAATTTCACATCAGTCCATGCCTGAAAGTTCATGCACGAGGATTATAGAATATTCACACCGGTATCAAGCTTTTGGAGCAAAGCAAGCATTCTCCAAATTTAGATCCAAAATGAAATAAGAATAGACAAGATGTTCTAAGGTTATGTTGTTAGGACAAAACCAGAAAGAAACCTACGAACACTAATACCAGAAGAATGTCATACATACCCAGGCCCAGCTTTCAGGTTGGATTTGATCATACAGAGGCTTGATAATGGCATAGAATCGCGCATTGGTGCTCAGAACAATTCCAGCATTGGGTCTCTCCAATATAAGGTAACCTCCAGTCATCAACACCTTACCAGGAGCAGAAGCAACTCTATTGTACAAAAAACAAGAAAGCCAAAACAGCTAAAAACGCAGTTATTAAAAGAATTGAACACCTCAATAAGACACCGTAGAAGAAAAGTAGTCTTCATCAAGTTGGCCGAGACCAGGAAATCAGAAGTACAGAGAAAAAAATTCAAACTTTATTGATTTAGCTTATCTCTGTTTTATTATAGCACAGCAATAACATCATCTAATCACAGTAAGTGGAACTGCCAAATAGCCAGAAAACCCATCTGGGTTTTGTTCATCTTTGGAACCTCAAATCGAGAAACAGAAATGAAAGAGGGAGAAAAAAAGTTGAGTAGCATCAGTGAAGCAAGGAAATTAAACTTACACAGCCATTGCGTCTCTTGATGTACGTATTCAGCAGCTGTGGAAGTGATACAACAAGAAAGTTGATGTCTTGAAACAGAGAATCAAAAAGGAATATGGGAGAGAAAGAAAGAAGGGGACGACAAACAAAGCAAGGCGAAAGACTGTTGTTCCAGAGTGGAAAGAGACGCACAAGCGCTTTTGTTGTTGGATTCAACGTTCATTCCTCGTACAAATACTTGGGACCAGACGGCATCTACCAAGGAGTTCTCAGTTTTGACTGCAGGGTAAGTCGGTAATTGTCCTAGGATGTGCTAGTGTTGTCATTTCCCCTAAGATCGATATGTTTAATAAAATTACCATGTTGACAAGTGTACGAGGATTTAAACAAACAAATAACTCATAGCCATATATAAAATGTTACATATTAAATTTAAAAATAATAACAATTCTTTATAATTTAGATTAAACGTAGCATGGTCCTATATTGCAAGGCTACTGGTTTATTTTACTAGTTTGAGAATTTGTCATATAAGCAAATATGGACTAAATTTAGATATGTGTTATCTTTAGAACTATGTTCTCAAGATAAATCATTGGATGTGCAATTTAAGATTTAATTATCGAGTTAATAAGCCAACTTGAGTAAAACACAGACTTGTGTTAGTCCCATATTGACAGCAACTTATTATAAACATTTTATGATTTTATGGTTAAGAAGATGGAAAGTGAAAAAGAATTCACAGGCAATTATAAGGAGCCAAATTAAAGCATTTTGGGACGAGAAAGAAGCAACTTTAAAGATTAAGAAGAGAATTCCATCAAGATTCAAGTAAAGATTAAAATTTTAAGAGTTTATAAGGATGACTTGACTGTTGTTAGATTTCTTTACCTTAGTATAAAGTAAATTAGGATAGATCTAAATAGTATGAAACCTTGAGCTATATATTTTGATTGATCCTTTGATTTGATCAAAGACCCAAGGTTTTTTTAATGTATTATTCATGATTATATCCCATGTTGAATTGAAATATGGAGTTTGATTTAATTTCAACTTGTCATTTATAGGGATTAAGAAATTTATGTATAAAGAATTGATTTTCTCCGAGATTTAATTTGTGAAGGTTTGGAAGATTTGGGTCAAAATCGTGTGGTATCTATCCTTTAAAAGAGTTGTTGGCAATGAGGACATTAGATTGAAAAGTGAATTAGGAACTATTAGCAGAAATGGCAATATAATTAAGGAACGACTTATCTGAAAGTAAGGCATCGTGAAAAATCACTATTCTAAGTCAAAAATTCCCTCTCTACGTTGCAACAGAACAATGGGATTCGACCCTAGGGTTAACGCCTTTTCTACCAACTTTAGTGCACTTCAAAGTGCAGAGTAAGGACTGTCTCCAAGAATCAAGTAGAGGAACCAAGAAAATAACAAATTTGAAGAAGATGGGTTGCACTAGCCTTCAGACAAGAAGAATGATGCTTTCAGATGTTATACGCTTCTTTTGTACCT
>JAOSBK010000001.1:17375059-17399440 GCA_027568895.1 Erythroxylum shatona | reverse complement strand
TGCTCATATTATGCATTTGAACACAATTATAAAATCATGTCATGGATGTACCAATTTTGTTCTATATCCCAACACTCGTATGACTCATTAATCTAACTCTTTAAATCTCTCAATCATTTGAGAGACGGGATGCTACATAATCTGCCACCGCCTCGGAGGATTCCATTTACAAGATTTCATATTGACACCTTAAAGTTTGGATTCGCACTTTCGTATCCTTCTTTGCACCTTTTTACGTCATCAGCAACATGTCCCAGGCTTGCTTTAATGTAGTTGCTCTAGCAATCTTCTCAAAGACTTCGTCATTAACCCCTTGATGAATTAAATACAAGACTTTCTTATCCTTCTTCTTGTTGTCACGATTGGTTGCCTTATATGTATCATTAACATTTTCTTCAAGATCAACGATGTCATTCTCCATGACATTCAAAAACTCATGGTAGTCAAAAAGTACTCTCATCTAGACAGTCCACCGAGTGTAATTTTTCCCATCCAAGACAGGAACCAAAATTTGGACTGAGTCGTTCATGGCTATGGCTCTGATACCATTGTTAAAACTAAATCAAGTGTATTGGAGTAAAACAAGTTGAACGAAAGAAACGAAAAAACTGGTATGTATTATATCGTTGAACAAACCACAACAGTTCAATAAATACACAAAAATACAACGAAATATTCCTACTTTTATGTTATCACTAACACACGGTGACCACTAATGACACTAACACCACTAACACATGATAACCACTAACTGCATTAACACCATTAACATTACATATCAAAATTAACTACAATAGGAGGGAATTGATAGGAGTAGAAGTTGATGGCGAACCAAGAAGAAGCTGACATATGATCCAGGCTGCGGGAGGAAGAAGACGAATAATAGTACTATTCCAAATGGTGTCGTAATGACTTATGATGGAATAACGATGATTGTACATAGATACGATGTAGTGTAGAAATTATGAGTAAAAATGAAGTAGCATAGTAAATCACGTGACTGATAATAACTGATACATCTCCAACAGTTATACTAGTCATTATATAGTCGTTGGAGGAGGGTGAAGGAAGTAACGAATAACAGAAACTTTATCACTCTTAATTCTCTACTCTTTTCTTTCAGTTTTCTCTGTTTCTTTTCTTCTGATTCTTAACGCTTCTAACCCTAAAACCCAAAATTATCTTTCTCAAAAGAATCATATCAAGATACTTGAAAGGGACAAGCCCATTTGGTATTCTTTATGCCAAAACCGACAATTTTGGTTTGTTTGGTTTTTCTAACAGTGATTGGACGGGTTCAATTGATGATCGAAGGAGCACCACAGGTTATGTTTTTACGATGTGTTCTGGTGCTATTTCATGGAGTTCAAGGAAGCAACTATATATTACATTATCATCTGCTGATGCTGAGTATATGGTTGACACTTTAGCTGCATGTCACACCACATGGCTAAGTAGAATTTTGGATGACGTGAAACAACCACAAGCGGAAGCCACAACCATGTTCTATGATAATCAATCAACAATTGTAATGACCAAAAATCTAGTATTTCATAAGCACACATATTGAAACTAGACACCACTTTATCAGAGAGCTTGTGGAAAAAGGGAGCATTAAAGTTATCCATTGTAATAAAAGTATTCAAGTGGCTGATATTTTCACTAAATCACTTCTATTAGAAAAGTTCAAGAGTTTGAGAGAGTTGTTAGGTGTTATTGATTTCTATATTAAAGGGAAGTATGATGGAAACTAATGTAGAAACGTGTTTTATTGGTCTTTGAATTAAGCTGTTAGTTTTTTTCCTATTCTTTAGGCTCAAGTTGCTATTTTTCAGAGAATACTAGTGGTAATGTGTCCTTATTTTTTGTTAAGTTATTATTTCTTTTGTGTATAAAATGCTTTAATTAGATGAAGGAAAATTGTGTCAATTCTGTCCATTTTTGTTCTTACCGACCACTTGGTTGTTAAAAGTTCTCTTATAGCTATTATAGTTTCCAACAGCTTATTCTCCAACATAATTGTCTCAATTCTTTATCTAACGCACTTATGTTCAAGCTTTCTTTGTCAAAGAACCCTGTAAGGTAAACACTTTTTATTTTTGTCTTGCTTCAGATTTTTTGTTTAAATTGTCAGACAGCCTCCTATGTATTTGTTCTCAATTGGGTTTGATTTAAATAGATGATCTTTAACTTGGTGATGACATAGCTGGTTCAGAGTTCATCGAGGAAGGTTTCCCAAGTTTCTGGTGTCCCAGGAGTCTAATAAAAGATTATGCATTTTCTATTTTCTTAGTTCTAAATTTCAGTTGTTTTTGTACTTTGGTTATGGGAAGTTTACTCCTTATTAAAATCATGACATGCTCAACTCATTTTAAAAGGAATGCAATTGTCTTACCAATATCTGCATATATGGTTTACAATCAGATGAAGAATTTCCTCTGATAGGAAGTATTGTGAAAATCGACCAGATTAGAGTAGGTGCGCAACTAAATATGACTGAAGGAATAGTAGTGAACCCATAGATTTTACATGAAAAATGACCCAAATTAGGGTAAAAATTACGGGCAAGGATAGAAGAATTTTATTACTGAAAACAGTTAGAAAATTATAAGAAAAAACTAGACCCAAAAATACACAGAATATTTTTGTTTTTCTTTCTCTTTCTTTTCTCTCACCTTACGTCTCTCTTTTTATACTTGCTATAAATTTCTTCATGCTACTCCTGCCTTTTTATAGGTAGGAGTGCCTTTGTCTTTGCTAGGCATGCCTTTGGCTTTACTAGGTATGGTAGGCACCGAATTTGGTGCCTACTAGCCACAATTGTTGACAATTCTCCCACTAGAAGATTTGATTGATAATCAATCATATCTTCGCACCATTCTTTTCTACCTTGCTGCTTTATGTTGCTTGCATTTTTGTCAGGCCACATGAAAATCGACACTACATAAACTTGTTACTATTGATTACTTTTGTCATAAAATCTACCAGGTTATCCATTGTATGAATTTTTTGCATGTTCACTGTTCCTTCTTCCATTTTCTCACGAACGAAGTGATATTGAACTCGGATGTGTTTTGCCTTTAAATGAAATGCTGGATTCTTTGCAAGATACAAAACATTCTGACTGTCACAATACAGAGTAATATTCTCTTGTTTATTCCCAAGTTCTTCCAACAATATCTCCAACTACACTGATTCTTTACTAGCTTGTGTAGCTGTTACATATTTTGCTTCTATTGTTGACGTAGCCACAACTGACTGCAATTTTAAAACCCAGCTCATAGCTCCTTTAGCTACTGTAAACACATATCATGTAGTGGATTTACTTTTATCAAGATCACCTACATAATCAACATCAACATATCCTTTGACAGTAAAATCTGATCCTCTATAACATAATGCAACATCTGAGATTCCTTTGATATATCTAACAGTATTCTAATGCTCTCGACCAGGATTCACCATGTATCTATTAACTACTCCCACTGTATGTGCAATGTCTAGTATTGTACAAATCATAGCGAACATTAGGTTCCCTACTGCTGATGTATACGGTACTCGAGACATCTCCATCCTCTCTTCTTCATTGCTAGGACTCATACTTGAGGATAACTTGAACTTAAATGGAAGAGGGGTATAAATTGACTTACAATCTTGCATGTTGAATCGCCGCAAGATCTTCTACAAATAATTCTTATGAGAAAGCCAAATCTTCCTATTATTTCTGTCTCGGTGAATTTGCATTCCTAAAATCTTGTTTGTTGATCCCAAGTCCTTCATTTCAAATTTCCTAGCCAATTGTGCCTTCAATTCTTTGATACGATCATTATTGGGGCCTGCTACCAATATGTTGTCTACATACAACAGCAAAACTATAAAATCATCTTTCTCAAACCTCTTGAAATATGCACAAGGGTCTACATTTAGTCTGCTATATCCAAGGCTCATGATAAAGGAATCAAATCTCTTATACCAACACCTCGGCGCCTACTTTAAACCATATAGAGATTTGTTCAACCTGCAAATCAAGTTCTCTTTCCCTTTTTTTTCAAAACTTTCTGGTTGAAGCATATAAATTTATTCTTCAAGATCTCCATGAAGAAATGCAGTTTTCACATCTAACTGCTTAAGATGCAAGTCAAATATAGCACACATTGTTAGAACTACTCAAACTGTAGTGAGTCAAACTACAGGAGAAAGTATTTAATTAAAATAAATCCCTTTTTACCACCAATCTAGCACGATATCTCTCTACTTGATCGTCACCACTCCGCTTGATCTTGTAAACCCATTTATTGCCAATAGGCTTTCTTCCTTGCGGTAGTAATACCAACTCCGATGTCTTATTCTTATACTAAGCTTCAATTTCTTCTTGCATTGCTTCCATCCACTAAAATGCATCTAATCTATTCATTGCATCGTGAAGAGTTGATGGCTCTCCGTCCTCGGTTAAAAGATAGTATGAATATTGCTTTTCATAATATAATCTGAGTGCCAACTCGATGCTCTTCTTATACAAGTTGGTCTTTGAGTATTTGGAACATCATATTCAACCGGTTCTTGCTCCTCGTGCTCTGGTGCAGCTTTAGAATAATCATTTTGATCAACTTCCCTATCCACTTGTGCCGTTGTAGTTTTTGGATTCTCTTGTACAGTGCTAACATTTTCTGCTTGCTCTTAATCCGTATCTTCCATGGAGATAACATCCCTACTAATAACAATCTTGTAGGCAGTGGGATCCCACAGATGATACCCCTTCACACCTTCAGCATACCCTAAGAAAATGTATCTTCTATATTTTGGATCCAACTTTGTAGTTTCTTGAGCATTTAACATAACATAGGCAAGACTTCCAAATATATGAAGGTTGGAATAATCTACTAGTTTACCAGTCCACATCTTCATCAGTGTCTTGAACTCAATTACAGTTGATGGAGCTCAATTCACCACATAACAGGCAGTATTGATTGCTTCCGCCTAGAATTTCTTATTTAAGCTTACAGTTCTCAACATTACTCTTGTTCTTTCCAACAAAGTTATATTCATCCGCTCTGCTACTCCATTTTGTTGGTGAGTGTATGTCATTGTGAACTGCCTTTTGATACCTTCTTGCTTGCAGAATTCATCAAATTCTTTTCCAGTACACTCACCTCTATTATCTAAGCATAAACACTTGATCTTTTTACCAAATTTGAGTTTCACCCACGCTTTGTAAAATTTGAAAGTTGAAAACACATTTGCCTTCCTCTTGATAGGAAACACCCAACATCTCCTCGAATAATCATCAATGAATGATACAAAGAAATTTGCTCCTCCTAGGGATGTAACTGGTGCTTGCCATACATCAGAGTAGATCAATTCTAGAATTTCTTTACTTCTGAACTTTGATGTGTTGAACTTCAATCGATATTGCTTACTCACAATACAATGCTCACAGAAGGTTAGTGATACCTTTGTGAGACCTGGAAGTAGATTCTTCTCTAACACTATCTTTATTTATTTTTTTGACATATTGTAACATTCCACTCTCACAAGATACGTACCCGACATCCTGAGTGATATCCGAGTATGTACCCCGTGAGGGTGGCATGTTAGAAATGTCAACAATCGAACTCATCACAATTTTTTCAAATCAATGCACGCATATGCGGAAATCAATAATCAAATTGGGCCCATTCTTTTCTTTCGTAACATCAAAATCACATTTATTACTATTATACTCAAGATCAATCTCATTTACAAACCTTTCCACTTTGGAAAGTTATTACATATAGAAACATTCAAATACACATTGTACAATAATTGTGGAAGACTCAATTCGATACAAAAATAAGAAAATACAAATACAGATGCGAATTGATCCCGACCTCTATCTCTTACTTGAGTGTAATGGGTACACTCCCATTTGCCTAACAGGGTACTCTTCTAAGCCTGAAAAATATTGCAAATTTTGAATAAGTTTTGCAAACTTAGTGAGTGACCATCCTCGATGGATCACTCGATCACATAGCACATACAATTCATATAATCATAAAATTCACATCAATGTATCAGTTCCTCATATTGAGTCACATGCATTTCACATTCATTTAACTCATATTTCACAATTCGAATTCATTCAAACAATTTATTTCAACCATTTAAATCATACATATCAATCATCAAACATGCATGTTAAATGTTTATGTAATGCTTATGAGACTCACTTTTGTTTATTACTTTGTTGTGACCGAGTGCCTATAACTGTTCCGTATCTATTGTAGATATCGGACTCATTGATAGTTGTCATGTATCTGTTGGTAATACCGGGCTCATTTTACATAATGAGCCTTTGGCTCTTATACACTTTCTGAGCTTTAAGCTCTTTTTCACAATCTGAGTTTTAAACTCTTTTTTGGTGACTGCTCTAGTCACAACTGCCTTTATGTTTCAAGCATTTATGTAATGGAATGCATCACATTCACATATTTTCAATAAGTCACTTATTTCTACTTTACACATGTCATCAGACCTTAGTCCGGCATTCAACTTTGAAGTTGAGTATCACTTATTTCTTCCAATTCAGATTCAACGAGCACTTGTATTATTATTCCTGCATTTATCAATCTCCTCAGGTATTCAATGTTTGGAATCAGAACAATCACATTTCATAATCATTCAATCAATAATACATAAATGAAACAGTTAAAAAAGTACGACCATCTAGGTCGACTCACAATACGCTCCAGATTAGCATTATCTTCTATGATCTGGAAACGTCTGAATGTGGATGTTTATTCTGCACATCAAAATTATGTAATCACACGATGCACACACATTAAAATTTGCACAAATTATAAGTATTCCTTTATGCATAAATCTGTATAGGAATAAGTACAATGCATGCTCAATGGCAATCCCAGGTATATTATCAAATTTAACATCTTATGCACATTCTCATTTTTAGAATTATTTGCTTTCGTAATATCCAATTCTCATTCACTTTTACTAGATACTCATTACTCATCTCCTTTGAATCATAACTGCAATCATATGAACATTTTCATTTCATTATACTCATGTCTTTGGTACTATAATATCAACAATTCACTCATTAATGTTATTCTAACATTATAAGATCAAAAATTATCCAAACTCTCATTTCTTCTTATAACATCTCCAAAATTCTAAACCTTTGGGTCTATTTTCCATGAGCATTCTGACAAGGGAAATGAAGTAATTTGGTAACACTTTCTTCTATAAAAATGTTGCCCATTGTCTTAATTTTCTAATGATATCAAGATTTTACAGATTTACAACGTCCAACATCTTACACCTAACGCATCTTGTACAAAGCTCACCCTTTCTACTTCATTTACTCTTCATTCTCAACTCAATATCATTCACAAACAATTCATGATATATATTTGATCATTATCCAAAAACAGAGCATATACATTTACTCATTCATCATTGATTTTTCTGCACTCATTCTAACCCCTTTATGAAGATCATTCTGCCTCAAAACATATCTATAACAATATGTGAATTATTACTCATCATAAATATCCAAAAATAAGACATTTACTTAAACTTTTCATCACTCACATTCATCATACACAAAACACCATTTACTCAATTTAATACAACATTATATCATTCGATAATCTCTTATCCATCAAAACACCAAAGCAAGATATGAATCTATCCACATTTCCCATTCACATTTTAGCATATACCCATCCTCATTTCATGAACATTTAACTTCTAACTATCATCAAATATGCTTCTATTAAGACAACCCATGAAGAACAAAATTTAACTTACATGGTTAGCTCCAAAGCTCCTTCAAATTACTAAGAAACCCTAGCTCCTCCACATACACGATCTTCACATTTTTAAGGTGGAATAGGTTAGGTGTTTTAGCAACAAGAAGAGGGAGGCAATGAATCTTGAAGAAGCAAGGTGAAAGAGTTGAACAAAAGTCAACATGATGAGGGTGAGAATGAATGTCATGGGAGAAGGAGAGGAATGGGGAAGATGGAGAAATAAAGAAGTTGGGAAAAATGAAGCATGTGTCATTTTTGGCAATTGAAAGACCAAAATATGGTCTTTCACTTAATAAAAACGTGACTTAATGTCACTTTCTATATGTCACTTTCTCAAGATCTCTTCTTGATCTTTTAATAAGCTAGTCCATTTGCCTCCAATTTTCAACCTAAATTTCTCCCAATTTTCAATGATACTTGCCATTAAATCTTAATGTCACATATTAAATTTTTTACTAGCTTTTGACATATATTTCTACCACTATTCATCAATTGTTATGCCACTTGGCATTTTTTCTAGTCCAAAAATACCCTTAAAATTTTAGTAAATTCTTAAATTTTCACAAAAGTTCTGAGTCAATAATTATACTCTCCAAATCAATTCTTAACACATACAATTCACAATTATCAATATAATCACATTTATAAACAATTATACTCGGAATATGTCAATGAATGCAGGTATAATTATTTTAATGTGCATATAAGTTCAATATGCACGTGTATATACATATCATATAATGCATGAGCATGAAATGAATTTTCTTCTAATCTCTCATTGCTATTATCTCAAAAATCGAAATCTAGGTCTCTAACCCTTAGTATGGGAATAGGGTGTTATAGGTTTGAAACTAAACAAATAAGTGATTTATTTATCTGTTATGATGTATGTTAGCATAACATTCATGATGATTAAATTGAAATGGGATTTATATAGGGTTAATAATAAGTGGTACTAGAATTTGATGGATGAATTGGTGTTGTTTTGATGTATGTAACCATAGGCTAGATACTGTTCAATGGGTGATTTTTGGTTGGGATTTAAAATATATTGAAGGAGAATTTATGCTAAAGAAAATTGTTAGTGTAGTGTTCTTCAAATGGGAAAGAACTAGGACTACATTGAAGAAAATGAATTATAGTTTTGTTTATATTTTGATACATAAAAGACTAGTTTATAAGCTGCCAATTGAATGATTTTTGAATTAGAATTAGAGATGAAATTCATGAGGAAAATGAATTATAATTAAGGTGTAATAAAGGTATAATCAATGGACTATTATGATGGCGTTAGAATCTGGAAAAATTTTGAAGGAAATGGATGGTGAACTTTTTGTTCACCCATCCCACGATCGTGGGAGCTGTATTAGCTCCTTCCCATGATCGTGGGCAATGCTTTGACAAGAGAAATCTTTTGTTTTGTCTTTCCATAATTGTGGCAATGCTTTGAAGTGAAAAAAATTATGTTTTAGTTTCTTGTTGAATCATATTAGGATAAGGAACTATACAATGGGGTATTTGGACTTAATTAGGGCTTAAAATTAAATTAATTTGATGTTGAATCAATTGGTTAAGTATTTGATGAGTTTGGGTTGTTAATTGATGCTATAATTTAAGGAATGAATTTTTTGATATTGATGAATTTAGGAAGTATGAGTTCTTAATAGAATAAGGATGTTCTTATTAATACAATTATGATCGAAGGATATAAACAATGAATTAGGTATGATTAAATGAGAATTGGGAAAATCATGTGAATATATAACGCTAGAAAAGGATTGATGAATGCATGATTGATGAATTGAGAATAATCAAATTTACTTAAGGCATAAACCTAATTGCAAACTAGATATACATAAGCTATAATGAATAAATGATCAAGACTTTTGAATAAGGATACATACCCAGGATAGTCAATTGAGCATGTATTGAACATAACATATATACATGTGTATGATTGAGTACTCATTTGATTAAACAAGTTAATAATGTGTAATTATGTGTGCATTTCATAATATGGAAGCACAAATAGATCAACAAAATCTAGGCGTTGCTGGATTGTCGAGACAATAGCTATCTAGAGTGTACTATGAGTTAACCTAGATGTTTTCTCACTATGTTTGAATTGTTTTTTATTAACTATCAAATATTGAACTGCTATTGATATAACTGTGATAATTCTAGATGTTGTTGTTATGAGGAGTTTGATATTCAGGACTGTATTAAAAGTCCTTTCCAATTGTAAGTAAATATGGAAAATGTGTCCTCAACTAAATATTGAATGTTAGACTCAGATTCGATGAATGTGATAAATGACTGTGCACATTGAATGAAAGTTATTGATAGCATACTATGCGAAATGATGCATCTCATTACATTGTTATGCATGATTAGATAAAGGAGTTGTGACTAGAGTGACCAACATGAAAAAGAGCTTAAAGCTTAGGAAATGTCCATAAAGAGTCACATACTCAGTTATTAATGAGCCCATTACACACAATGAGTATGGGATAGTAAAGGAAATGATCCCAGTATCCACAATAGATATGGGTTAGTAAATAGGTGCTCAATCATAACAAAAATAACTATGAAAATGGAGTCATATGTGCATTTGTGCATATATATTGATATGTATCATATGAATTATTGAGGTGAATGTTTGGATTGTTCTGAAATGATGATATTAAATTTTTGTATCATAACGTACTTGTTAAGATATGATGTATACTGTGACTGGGTACTCAATAATGAATGATGTGATACATGGGATTTGATTCTTAATAATGTGATATAGTTGTGAATATGGTTATATGCTCATGATGTTGTGTTCTGGCTTGAGTGAGCACATTGAAGATGGCTAACTCACTGAGTTCGCAAACTCATCAAAATTGCAACGTTGATTTTTAGGTGCTAAAGAGACCTAGCTTCTAAAGCAATCTAGTTGAAGTCTAGTATTATCAATTTTAGGGACAAAATGGCTCAAAGGTCTAGTCAGCTGATACTGAAGAGTCTAGATAGGATATGTTAGTTTAGCATTCCATTTCTTATAGCAAACTTTGTATAGAGTTGTAAACTCTCACATATTTTGAATGTATATAAATAAGTTATGAATTTGTAATGACAATGTTTGTTTATATTTGTGAATGAAATGGGAAAGTTTAATCTTTTGAAAAACTTGTGAAATGTGTGATGCTATAAATAAGTTAATGTGCTTGATCTAACGCGTCATTCTCATAGGGAATGTGCTCAGATATACTCTAATATGCCAGGTATATGCTCGATGGTAGTGGTGTGTTACATTTCCTCCTTCCGTTGTCTTCCTCACCTTTTTCCTGGCTCTTTGATACTTCCTTTTTACATTTCTTGTTCTCTCTCCTTTATACTCACTCCCTTTACATCATTGTTATTCTCTTTTCCTTGAAGAGGTAGAAAGCTTTGTTGTCTAGTTAACTCCAAACTAAGTTAAGGGTCTTTCACTATCCTTTCTTTTGCCTGCCTTTAACATATTACCATTCTTAGCAAATACTTTCTAAAACCCACTAAACATGTTAATCATAAGTTTTTTTTTGAGCTATAGAGATCGAATATCTAAATTTAAGTCATATTTTTTATGTTATGATGACTTTTTTACCCCTCCTATATTATTCCCCATCTGGATCAACTCAACTCATCTTAAATGATACCATCCTCTTAGCTGGTTAAGCTACTCCAAAATTTAGCCCCCTAAATTCGCAAGAAACCCTTAAACCTCCTTCCTTCAAGCCTTGCTTAACCTAGAAACATATTATAGGGAACTATTATATTGCTTTATTGGAGTACTACCTTAAATCCAAGAAGGGGACATGAGCATAGTTTTTCTTAAAGTGTAAGTTATAAAGGCCAAACCAAAAATTTTGAATGTGATATTATTGAATTTTTCAATAGGAAACATCTTCCTTTCATAATGTTTAATGTTTAGGTTTATAATTTTGAAAAAGTAGAGGTTTAACTAAATTTTTACTATAAAAAAAGAAAATTTTCTAATTCTGGTTTTCATGAGAGTAAGAAGTTAGTAGATTGAATGAGGAAGGGCCTAAACCTTTACAAACCTCCTAATTTTCCTTTAGAATTGGAGAATTAGTATGAACCTGGATAAGATCATATATGAAAGTTTTCCCTTACGGGTTAATCTCCTTAATATCCCTTTAGAATATTATTCAAACAAAGGTTTGAGTATGTTATTAAACTACATTGAGAAACATATTTGTTTAGATTAAATTACCGATAAGAGAAGCTGAATAGGCTATGGTCAGGTGTGTGTGATTGTAGAAATAAAAAAATAATTACTTAATGTCATACCACCTACTATATTGGGAGACAATGATACCTTTTGTGAAGATTCAATTAAATTTTTTTATTAATGGAGACCATCCATAAAGAAGCAGGGTAAGATATGGGAATCTACTAGGAAAGCTTTCTTTTTAGGTGATATGTTTAATTGATAATGTAGGATACTCAACAAAAGGGGACAAAATCCTAGGAAAATATAGAGGTGTAATAGAGGAGGTAATTAGGGAAGGAATTGATAAAAAGAAGACTATAAAGAAAATTCTCAAAAACAAGAATAACGAAAAGACCTCATTAGGTATTACATTAGATAGAGGAGACGGTAAGGTAAAGGAGAGTGTCAAAAGTTTCCTATAATCTAAATGAACTATTAAGTTGAAAGATTTAGAAATGGGAAGTGTAAGTATAATGGATCAATTAGAGGAAGATGTATTAATAGATAAAAAATTAAAAACAGATGGTCTTGGCTCTCCTAGAGCCCATCCAACCGAAAGAACTTAGGAGAAATGGTTTTTAAAAAAGAAATATTATTGTATATTAATAATATGGGATAGAATTAGGAACATAGAAAGTGATCAAGGGGGATACCCCTAAGCTAGAAGACATCAGTAACTATGTAGTAAGACAAATCAAAACATTATACTGGGATAACAAAACTAGAGAATGTTGGTGTTATTAGGAGAGTTGTTTAATGCCATTGGCTGCTTAACATATTCTATAATTTCCATGGTGATAGTGCTTATAAACTTGGTCTTGTATTTCTCTCTTTCTATATAGCTTGGACACATATGCTTACAACGACGATTTGAGAAGAGATCATAAGACTCCTTTGTGCTACCAAGGTCTGAATAACACTCAAGAAGGTGTTCTCTTATATACACCAACTACATCACCTCAGAGTAGCTTTCCATAACCAATTAGTCACCTCACACATAAAGAATAAACGATCTCTAGTTTTTTTCTTAGAGTTGACAGAATGGGTATAGTTTATAATGTTCATATAGCTAATCTGATCAGTTGTGTTCAACTGATTTTGTATAGTGAGTGATAGTAGGAAAGAAGTTCTTAAAGGGATTATTTTGTTTCAAATGATGTGATGCCAAAACACCTCTAGTTTCCTTGTCCTAAACAGATCCTAAGTGGTTTTGTTGGATAATGTATGTGTGGGCCTATTATGCCAAAAGAAGGTATCTGGACTAAGGGAGGAGAATAATGAGGTTGCAGGTATCGAAGATGATTTGGAAAATTCCAGCAGCCTCCCGCGATGAAAAAATCTATTGTAGTATGGAGAGGTATGGTAGAAAAGCCTCTGATCAGATGTGGAGAATGAATTAACGAACCTTGACTTGTTTATTTGTCCAAACACAGAGAAATAAACTTCCTATTACCAATAGTGCAAGGTCCTAAAAAAGATCCCTTAGATGGAGTAACTAGTTCAAAAAATGGGAATTGCTAGGACTTTTATGGATAGCATATATGCTTCACCCTTTAAGGAAATAAGAGTGCAGCCATTGGATCCATAATATTTGTTGGTCTTCAAGAAATGTTAGTAAGACAAGATGGGGGAGAAATAGTATATTTCAAGGATTTAACTCTTTAAACTCTTAATCATATCAATCATTTATTGGAATATAAGGGCTATCAATTTCCATAGAAAACAAAAATTATTTAGACAACTTTTTAAAGATAATATACATTACTTGTGGTTTATTGAAGGCCAAATTGAATAAGGAAAATTTCTAAAAAATAATGCTTATTGATAAGAATTAGACTCTAATATCTAACCACTAACATCATCATTATAGTAAAGTAGATTTGTCTTATGATTCAGGGAGAATTCAAGTGAATATCATTGAGATGAATGACTAATGATTTACTTATTAGCATAGTTCATATTGGGCAACACTAAGTTGTATATCATAATTGTGTTTGGCTCAAACCTGTCCTTTTAGAGGAAATTGGTTTGAAATAAGCTCCCAAACATCAAACCAAATATTCAAGAACCTTATATCTTTCTGAGGGACTTTAACAACACTCTATCTATCTAGAACTGAGACTAAGGAAATAATAATTTAAAGGATTTTAGACAATTCACTGAAAATATTGAACTTAATGACCTTAAATTTGAAGGAATCTTCTTCTCCTTGTGTAATAAAAAAGTTATAACTAGTTCATTTACAAGAAATTGGATATAGCTCTAATAAATATGGATTGGTTAGTGAACTTTTTAGAGAATAAGGCCTTGTTTGGAAGTATATACCATATTTTTTTTACCATTACCTTATATTGATTTAAGGTATGTTTAAGAAACTGAAAAAGAAAAATCCCTTCAAGTTTAAGAAATTTCTAGCTGAGGTAGAGGGATTTGATAAGGTTTTTTCAAATGGAATCTCTTAAAGGATGGTAGGGAAGAAGGCTTATATATGTCTTATGAAGCTGAAGTACATTAAACAAAAATTGAAAAACTCAATGTTAGGAGAGGAAATGATATTATTAAGAAAGTGTTGGGACCAAGTTAAAGCTTGAATTTATCAAGAGTTCAATATGTCAGAAAACTTAAAGCAATTGATATTGTTAAAAGTAATACAAACTAGCTATGATGGAGTATTTTATGGCTCTAAAAAAGTAGAACTCAGTCCTTTATCAAAGAGGAAGGATATAATAGATTAGTTTTAGGGATAAGAATGCAATTTTTTCCACAATTTAGTGTTGGTAAGGAAAATTGCAATAAAATTTACTCCTTAATGAGGTAAAATGAAGTGACAATAACTAAGCAAGATGATCTTAAGGAGGAGACCGCCATCGGTATAGCTGCAAGCATCAACTCCTCTATACAACAATTTTGGTCTTTTTATTGTTAACCAGTTTTGGATAGAATAATTGGAGTTCCAAAACATTCAATTTACAACTAAAGATATAGATAGGGTAGTCTTTCAAATTAGTGCAAAGAAGCCCCTAGAACTACTATTAGTAATGGTTTCTTTTACCAGAAAGTATGCTAAGCATCAAAGTGATGGATACAAAAGCTATTTTAGAGTTGTTGAAGAGGGGTTTAAATGTTAAAGGAAATTAATAAGACATTCATATATCTAGTATGTAAATCTACTAATCTTTAATCGTTTAATGATTACAGACCCATTTCAGCTTGTAACTCCTTTACAAGATCATCTCAAAGCTTTTGTCCATTAGAATTAGGAAGGTGCTTAAATTAGGAATTAATGACACAGAAGGATCATTCCATGAAAATGGATTTTTGTAAAGCATATGGTAATATTAGTAGGGAATTTATCATATAATTATTAGACGTGTTTAGGTTCTTATGAAATCTACAATATGGCTGGAGTTATGTATCACAACTACCTTATTTAGTGTTTTGGTAAATGGTAAGTCATCTAACTTATTTCAATAGAGCTAATGGCTTAAGGAAAAGGCACTCCTTATCCCCTTTTATTTTTATTCTATGTATGGAGGCTATAAATGGATTGATTAAACATAATGTATAGGTTGATCAAGGATTTCAATATCATATTCATTACAAGAAAAGTGGTCTATTCAATCTAGAATTTAATGATGACTTACTCTAATTCTTCAAGGCTAATGAGAGGATAGATAACATCTTTTTTGACTCCTTGCGTACCTTCAAAGATATGTCTAAACTGAGCATTAATTACAATAAAAGAAAGCCTAATTTCTTTCTTTTGTGCATCTTTTTTTTATCCGACATCCGATTGACCTGATTCTCGAGGCATCGGATTCGTATAATATTTAATTTCATTTATTTGTGAAATTGGGAATTTTTAGAGCCGAAATTGACGGGGATTGGTTAGGTCGAAGTGAGGGGTCCGGGTAATGATTTTTCTGATCGTGTTTTATTTATAATTGGACCTATAGAGGTCCGAATTGAGTGATTTTAGTGTCTGTGCTTTTCTAATTTTTAGAGGAAATTTTTGTGACGGGAAATTGTGGATTAGTGCCGGGAATGTCACGAACATGCATTGTACACATTTTAATTGCTACATGTGCATTATTCAATATTTCTGATTGCCAATTTGGTAATGTTTGGATTTTTGGACTGTTTTAGAGACGCATTTGGAACGTCAACTCACAGACGTTGCCGAGACTTCCAGGCTTTAGCTTCGGAAGCAAATGGTGAGTGACCTAGATGGTTTCTCAATTAGTATTTGATTATTAGTTTGCGCTTATAACTCTGTGGAGAATAATGGTGGGCTTGTGCGTTTGTTTATGACTGGATTCCGGACCGAAGGTGTCCGATGTATTGGGAGATTCTGACATAGAAGTGCTGTTTGTCTGAAAATTTGGGAACTCTGTGTTTTAAATGTGATTAAATGTGAGTGTGATTTTAATGTGAAAAATTGTGAACTAATTGGTTGAATGTGATAATTGGGAATGATTGTGCTGTTGATATGGTTTCATTTTGACCTATGCATTCCATGCATACAAAGCATGATCAGATAATAACAGTTGTGACCGGAGCAGCCACCGAGAGCTACAAGCTCAACGTTTATATTTGGGCCTCGAGCCCCACAGTGATTCAGAGCCTCAGGCTCAACGATTAATGCGCCCATATTGGGACAGTTCAGAGCCTCAGGCTCAACGATTAATGCGCCCATATTGGGACAGTTCAGGCGCTCGGTCACAACACCGTAATAAATGGAAAAAGTGTCACATACGCGTGTCATATGCATTTGATTTAATCATTTGGATTGAGTGAAAGGCAAAATGCCTTATGTTTCTGTGGTACCAATCATGTGGTATTTCTGAAAGTGGATTATGAAACAATTGTATTATGCTTGCGTGTTGTGTGAAATCAATTGGTTATGAATGTCTAATCGAATAGAATGTATCAAATTATCTGTGCTCAAGTGAGATTGTAAAATGTAATCAAACATGCAACAATGAAAATATATGTTATGTGAATTGATGAGTTGCATGAATTGAGTGAACCATCGATGATGGTTACCTCACTGAGTTCGCAAAACTCACCCAAAATTTGCAACTATTTTTCAGGACCCAGAAGAATACCCCGTTAGGCAACGGGCGTATAGCAGAGTGAGAAAAGAGGTTGGGATCAGTTCGCGTTTGCATTAGTGTCTGATAAAAATTGTATTTTCTGAATTTTTGTACAAATGATTAGGTCATGTTGTAAAGTCAACAAACTGAATTAATTTGTATTTATAAAAAGGGCCCCCGTGGTCATGGTAATTACTGATGATTGTATGTTCATTGATTTCCGCATAATGTATGTTTGTGTTTCAAAAAAAAATTTATATTGAGTTTTGACTGAGTGATGTAGCACGCCACGCTCGCAGAGCACGGACTCGGATATCACCATCGATGTCAGGTTCGGGTCATGCGGGAGTGGGGTGTTACACACACTCTAAAGGCTTACAACCTCTAGGTAAATCAAATAAAACCTAAGTTTTATTAGACATGATTGACTCTAACTCACTATCTATGACTTCATTCCAAAAGGTAGCATCCATAAATCTCATTGCTTCCTCATAAGTTTTAGGATCTTCCTCAATAATATAAGTCACTACAAAATCGTCATCTATCTCCTCAAGTTTTTTCACTACAAAGAAAGTAATAAAGTTAAAACTAAAACTAGTGGGTACTCTAGCTTTTTTGCCTCTCCTTAGTTCAATATTTTCCTCTTCCTCTATGTCATCATTAGTAGAAGAACTAGGGATAAACTCTCTAGGAACTTGCACACTCACTTTCATAAGAAATATATCCTCAAAGAACACTGCGTCTCTTGAGTCCATAATTGGTCCATAAGGGTTAGATCCCTCTTCCTTAACCATAAATCTATAGATAACATTATTAGAGGCATATTCCATAAAAATTGAATCAATGGTCTTAGGCCCAATTTTTTCCTCTTATGTTCACATAGAGCAACCTTAGCAAGACAGTCCCACACTTTCAAAAAACACAAGTTAGGTGGTTAATCTTTCCAAATTTCATAAGGGGTTTGATTTAGTTTCTTATGAGGGACTTCTAAACATAACAAGCTGAAAGAATAGTTTCTCCCTGCATAAAGTCGGGTAAACCTGAGGAAACCAACATTGCCTTCATCATATTCTTAAGTGTTCAACTTTTCCTCTCAGCTATTCCATTTCATTCAGGTGTATAAGGGGCTGAAAGCTCATGAATAATACTAACTTTTTTCACAAAAATCAGCAAAGAAATCAATATTATACTTACCACCTTGATCAAACCTTAATCTCTTAATTGTCATTTGCAATTGGTTCTCAACCTCAGCTTTCGCTTTTATTTGTCAATAAGTAAACCTTAGTAAATCTAGAACAATCATCTATAAAAGTAATATAATATCCCATACCTCCTTTACTCGCATTATTCTTAAAATCACCTAAATCTATGTGCACCAAATCCAACAATTGTGACTCTTTCTCGGTCACTAACTTAAAAGGTTTCTTAGAGTGTTTAGCCTCAACACAAATTTGACGTTTTTCTATTTCATTAGTGATCTGGTTCGGCAATAAGTTTAAGCTTTGCATCCTTTTAATTGACCTCACGTTCACATGCCTAAGTTTAGAGTGTGATAAGTCTAGAGACTTAACAATATAAGCAGAAGAAGTAGATCATTTGAGCGTCAAATACAAATAAACCCCTATTACAAAATCCTTTAACAACAAAGTTCTTGAGTCAAATGTAAGTTTGACACCAACTTGTTAAGTAGTGCTCCAGAAATCAAATTTTTACGAACATCAAGAATGAATAAAACATTTTTTTAATGCTAACACTTTTCCAGAAGTAAGTTTGAAAGTGACCTTTCTAACTCCTTGGATAGGAAATCTATTAGAGTTGCCCACATATACAAATTCACCATCAGCAACATCATTCAACTTCTTAAACAGGTCATTGTTGGTGCAGATGTGGTGTGTGGCTCCTATTTTAACGATCTAATCTACTAAGTTTTCAGTAAGATTGACTTCAAATACCATAGCAGTAATGATCTCCTCGTCATCGTCACCACCTTTGACCATATTAGCTTAGGGCTTACTAAAATTCTTTTGGTTACTTTATTGGTATCCCTTCTGGTTTTCTTTCTCGAATTATCATGATTTTTGTCCTTGGCCCTTCTTCTCATGATTGATTCTATCTTGGAAAAGAATAGCAGGATGGCCTGTCTTGTGGTACCACCAATAATCTCCATCAATCCTTTTGCACTTAAACTGACTCTACTTGTTGTTATTGAAAGACTTGTTTTGTCCACCATTCTTCTTGAAGTTATTTGCATTTCTATGTTCTATCACATTAGCCTTAACAGTAGGGATATGGGTGAGTGATTTGGTCTTATCTTGTGTACAGTTGGCATCCTTAATCTTTATATGCCCCATTAACTCCTGAAACTTCTTGTCTTTCTTCTTATGCCTCAATTGATTTTTATACTCATTCCATGAGACAGACAGTTTCTCAATAAGGGCATTAGCTTGAAACAACTCACACATGATCATACCCTCAGTAAGGATTTTAACAACTAGGTTTTCATACTCATCTTATTGATCCACAATAGGCTTATCATCAGTAATGGTAAATTTTAACCACCTAACAACTACATATTTCTTAGTATCAACATCATCCATCTCATATTTCACTTCTAAAGCATCTTAAATTTTCTTAGCAGTTTTATATTTACAGTAGATATCAAATAATGGGTTTATCATATAATTGAGCAATACTCCTCTAACAGCATGGTTATCCTTAGTTATCTTAGGGTCAGTATTGTCACTGAGAATTTCTTAAAACAGTACATAATCAATTTCGTATTGTTGAAAGTAAAAAAGAATTTTCTCAAACCATTGTTTAAAGTTTCTCCCTTCTAGAGGTTCTAATCTAGCTAGGTTAGGTATAATTCTCTAGGCTATGGTGATAGGGTTAAAACCTATGTGGGGAATATAAAGGGTAGAACCTAAATTAGTCTCATCTGCGGACAACATAATTCTAACTTATATTAAAATTAACACATAGTAGCATAATATTCTGACTTACAGTAGCAAATCTGAAAATATTAGTAAGAACAGAAAATATCCCGACAAAAAGCAAGCGGATCAACATAATTTTTGACAATAGTAGTAATGCAACAAATATTTTCTGACTTAGATTGTTAGTAGAAATAGCAGATATAATTAAATTGAAATAACTTATCTGAAAATAAGGTGTTGTGAAAAATCACAGCGTTAAGTCAGAAATTTCCCTTCTACAGTGCAGCAGAACAACGGGATCCGACTCTAGGGTTAATGCCTTTTCCACCAGCTTCGATGCACTCTAAAGATCAGAGTAGGAATTGTCTCCAAGAATTAAGCAAAAGAACCAAAAAATAATATATTTGAAGAAGATGGGCTACACTAGCCTTAAGACAAAAAGAATGATGTTTTCAGATGTTATAAACTTCTTTTGTACCATTGTATATATATATATATATGTAGAAGAAGGGAGGGGTGTGAGGTTGACGAAGCTAGAGAGTAGAGTAGCGTTGTGTGTCTGTGTGTTGAAAAACCAATACAAAGTGGGTATATATATACTAAAAAATAAGAACGTTGGAGGTATAACAACAATGGCAATTATAAGACATGAATATAAGAAGCGTTGTCAACGTTATGGTAATAAAGTGTAAAAAAATGATGGATGTTGCATTAAATGTTGGTAACTGAAAAACAAAGTCGTATTCTAAGTTTTGGAACAACCAAAACATCAATAGGAACTACACCAGAGAGAAGGTTGCTATCTAGATTTAAGTATTGTAAGTTGGAGAGAAGTCCTACCTCTGGACTAATCCATCCTTCAAGATGGTTGGAATCCTGAGAAATATCGATGAGTGTTGTCAGGTTCCCCAAGGAAGATAGAATGGTTCCAATCAATCTATTTTTGGCAAGATTAAGTGAAACAAGCGTAGAAAAAGAGCTTATCTCTGGAGGAATCTCTCCAATGAGAAGGTTCATTGATAAGTCAATGGTTCCAAGCTCCAAGTAGTTGGATAAACTAGCAGGAATCTCTCCCTCGAAGGAATTATTACCTAGGATTAGATCACATAAATGGAACAAATGTCCAACCTCTTCAGGTACATTACTGCTGAAACTATTCCCTGTTAGGGTTATGCTCCTGAGGAAGGATAAGTTTCCAATGTGCCTTCCAAGCTTAAAGATGGTAAGCTCAACGTGGTCACTCTTTGACGTCGACGCTACAACTAATTCCTTGCCACTCCAGAAGGGCACTGAATCGTTTCACGACTTTAGGACCTGAAATAGGTCACCAATAATTTCAACTTTTGTGACCAGCAGGACAAGGTGGTTGGTCTCATTTGTAAAGAGAAGGTTGGGGCCAAACATACCAGCAATGGAAGACATGTTAATAAAGTGGAGGAGAAAACATGACACAAAGATAGTACAGATGACATCTAGTTTTAGTTGCATGTTTTGTACTTTTTTGTGTTCAAAGATGAAGAGTTAATGTGACAAGGTCATGCACAATAACCAATTTATACAGTATAATAGATATCTAGGTATGGTCTTCCTTTAAGATGTCTGACTTGGGGGTTAGAGAAGTCATGTCAAAGTCAAACAATGTTTGTGTAAGAAAGCTTGGGCTCTCTCTCTCCACTTTTCTTGGAAAATTTTCCTTGTTGATGATCCTCTATCTTCCTAGGCAAAGCTCCTTGATCGGATCAATTATAGACATCTCACTTCTAGCGGCAGTGTAGGAGTTGAAGCTACTAGGAAACTTGAGGGTTGTTGGGAACCTAATGCTGAGTAGGGCCAGTGATCAATCAATAGTTGAACAATCAAGTATGTAATGACTCCTTGTGCGCAGAAGTACACAGGCTACGTAGAAACTGAGAGATCTTGGGGTTCTAGATTTACCTCCTCTAGGGCTCTTGGCGTGGGGTCAAGGAGTTTAGGATTAGTCCGACTAAGCTGGGATACCTAATATAATAAAAAAAAGATAGAAGTTAAAGGGTCAAATTGTACCATAATTGGAAGCAGTCTAACATTTTAACATATTAAATTTACAAAGAAAGGGGTCTCACAATCCTGTTAGTTATCCTCTAGAAAACCAACAATCATAGTCGTCTTCTTCAACCCATATACCAATTTCAAACCTTCTTCTTGGAGAAGTGAAAGAATAGTGCATGTGCTAAGATAATATGTCAGCTCGTGAAAGAACAGCGTAAACATTGTCACCAGGACAACTATGGAGACTAAACAAAACGGGAAAAATTCAACAAAATGTTTAAAAGTTAGATACAAATAAAATTGCAGTCAATATAAAAGTACTAGCTTGGAATCTTTCAGCTAATCCAGACCTATAAACAATGCCAGTGCATAGGATCTTCAACCTAAAGAAAAGAAAAAACGTATAGCTTTCAGTTATAAAACAAAATATAAAAGAGGGGAGAGGGGAGAGAGAAAAATTGCATTACCAAGAGCACTCGATCGTGTTTTCTGAAGCAAGTGCTCCTCTGCATGAGGAAAAGCATCCAGGCTCTTTACTGACTGTTTCAGTGCTTGGCTTTGAGAATTGAAAATTTTCAATTATATTTTTAGATAAAATTCCTCACTTGGTTCAATATACATCCACTACATTTGTAATGTCGTTTTCTGTTAGAGTTTGTTATGTGTAAACATATCTTTTTTGTATATTCCTTAGTTGGCATGTATATCTTTATATAGGCAAGTGAATATTATGTATATCGGTAGCTTGATCTTAGGAGCAAGTTTAGGGAAGTTTTGTGTATATATTTCGCTGGCTTTTTTGATTAAGTGAAGAGACGTAGACAGAAATTCTCCCATGCTCTTTTCTTGACATGGTATCAGAGCCACCATGGGAGAAAAAGTAGAACCAAACAAAAAGTCATTTTCTCTATATGACTTAAATTCGAATGACAACCCTAGAATTTGCATCACGCCGGTGCAATTAAGGGGAGAAAATTATGAAGAATGGGCTCGTGCTATGCATGTGTCTCTAAGAGCTCGTCGAAAGTGGGGCTTCGTTGAAGGGACGATCGCCAAGCCTGCAGACACGGCCCTTGAAATCGAAGATTGGTGGATAGTGTAGTCCATGCTCGTCTCATGTGTGATGAATACGATAGAGCCATCTCTACGCTCAACAATATCCTATGCAGAGAATGTAAAGGATCTGTGGAACGATTTGCAGGAAAGGTTGTTGGTGGTGAATGGACCAAGAATCTAGCAATTGAAGAATAATCTTGCTGAATGTAAGCAGTGAGGTCTTCCAATGGTGACTTACTATGGAAAGATGAAAGCTTTATGGGATGAACTGTTCGTTTATGAGCCAATTCTCACATGTAAATGTGTAGGATGCAAGTGTGATATAGCAAAAGAACTCCAGAAAAGGCGTGAACAGGAGATGGTTCATCAATTCTTGATAGGCTTAAACCCGACTGTGTATGGGACGACTCGTTCGAATATATTAGCCACTGACCCATTGCCCTCATTGAACCGTGTGTATCAGGTCATGGTACAGGAAGAAAGATTGAAAAGCTTTGCTCTCACCAAAGAGGCATCAATTGAGGTTACGGGGCTCGCTGCTCAAACCCAATATAAAGCATCAGGTCGAGGAGAGGTAAAGGACAAGGCTGTGATTTGTTCATAATGCAACAAGCCTGGGCACGAAGCGTCTAATTGCTTCTAAATAATAGGATACCCAGAATGGTGGCATGGTGACAAACAAGGTGGGGATCGTGGCAGAGGAACCCAGTAAAACTGGCGTGGTGGTGGTCGAGGCCAAGGAGGTGGCTTAAGAGCTAATGCTGCGCAGATATCAACAGGAGGTAACTTGAGCCACAACGGAGAAAAATCAGATTTGTCATTCAATTCTGTTGATATTACAACTGAACAATGGCAGACCTTGATGAATTTTATAAGCACTTAAAAACCAAGTGCTAGTGGCACAAATGAAAAGATGATAGGTAAACATAAAAACTTGTCCTGGATTATCGATACAGGCGCATCGAATCATATGACAGGAAGACTAGAAGGGCTTCTAGACGTGCGCAAGATGCCAAGCTGTCCTGTTGGTTTACCAAACGGGAATGAAGCATTTACAACTAAGATTGGATCAGTTTGCCTTTATGACAACTTTATTTTGAAAGATGTGCTTTATGTCCAGGGTCTAACTTGCAATTTAATATCTGTGTCCCAACTTATTGATCATGAAAATTGTCTTGTCCAATTCACAAATAATT
>JAOSBK010000001.1:17339444-17374822 GCA_027568895.1 Erythroxylum shatona | reverse complement strand
CAAGTGGTTGTGAGGTTAGCTTGAGCCGGAAATCAAGTGGTGTATTGAAGAGTTCACACTGAACTAAAAAGTGTGCAATAAAGTGATTTTCCAAATCCTAAGTGGGAGCTTAGGTAGAGGACGTAGGTCTTCGCACCGAACCTCTATAAAAACAGTGTTTGCCTTTCTTTCCTACTCTTTTAGATTTCAATTTTAATTGTTTAAATTAGTGTGTTCTAAATCTCTGTTATTTGTAGCACTTTGTGAAAAAGGTTCAAAGATCTATTCAACCCCCCCTTCTAGATCGTTTACAGGCGTGGTTGCTGGAGCTGCCTCTTGTGTGTGCCACTATCCTCTCTTGCTATGTGATTTTCATTTTTTTCCTTCGTGCCTTGCTTGGAACTGTAACGTTGAAGAGCCTGTGGTGTCACATTTTAGAGCTCCTCTAGCTGGTCTCTCCTCCACTTTTTACGTTATTTTCTTTTTTTCCTTTATTCATGCCACCTGTTTTGCTCTTCATTCACGCCTAATGCTTCAAGCCTCCAATTGTAGCGTGATGTTTGGTGGGGCTCTTGGAGATTTAGCTGTTCATGCCTCTATTCTGCATGCGTGGTGGTCCCCTCTTGTGTAACTCTTTTGAAGCCTTCTTTAATAATTTAATTGCTCCTTAGTGGTGGGTCATGTAGCTTGCATGTTTTTTGTTGTGTCACCTTTGGAGCTGTCGCCTCCCCCTAGATGTCTCTAGTCAATTGCGTTTTGGACTCTCCATGGTGCTACCGTTTTGCTGTTGTTGGACTGCTCTTTTGTCAAATAAACACACTCACGTTGCTCTCTTATCCCTCTGCGACAACGTTTTGGACTACTCCCTTAGTATTGCATTTTCTTCTTCTTTTTTCAATATTTTGCCTTGGACCTTCCCTCGTTTAATTGTTGTTGTGGTCTTTACAACTAAAATTAAGTGCATTTCCTACAAATTAAATATGAACAATTATAAATGCAAATTCAAGTAAACTAAATAATTTAGCAGGAAAAATATGTATAAAACCTAATGATTAATCCAGAAATTAAGGGAAAAACTGTCATTCATTCTAATGAGAAAATGCGTCTAACATTTTTACGATCCTGAGCTCAAAGCTCTTTTCTGACATCGGTCACTCTGGTCACAACTCCTTTATCTGATAATGCATTTCAATGTAATGAGATGCGTCATTCATATGACATGCTTTTATTTCAATATACTCATGCCATATAACAAGCTCCTCAGATCTAAGTCCAGCATTCATCAATCAATTGTATACACATTTCAAATTAAACATTCAATTCTTACAGAAGCACATTTAAAAGAGTTTACACATCTAAGTTAACTTACAGTACGCTCCAAAAAAGTTATTGCCTCGATGTTCTGATAATGTTTGGATGTTGACGATTACCTTGTACGTCTATCATCATGCAATATGCACATAGTTCATAAATCATTAATTTATTTGATTATATGAATATACAATCATGCATATGTATATGTGTCATGTTTCAATGCATGCTCAATTGACTTTTCAGGTATGTATTCTTATGCAAATATCTTGACCATTCAACAGTATAGCTTGTATACAATTAGTTTAAAATCAGGTTTATACCTTAAGTAAGCTTTATTTACTCTAAATTTATCAATCATACATTCACCACACTTTTCTAACAATATATATTCATACAATTACCCAATTCTCATTCTCATGTTCTTCAATGCTCATTCATTCATGCCTAATTCACATTACTCATATCCTTAACATCATGTTTTCATTAATAAGAACACCTTTATTCCTTGACAACCCATAATATCCAGATTTGGATACATAGATATCAAAACAGTCTATTCTTTAATTTATGACATCAATTAACAACCTAAACTTATCAAGCTCTTAACCAATTAATCAACCAACAATCTAGGTTCATTCCAAGCCTTAATCAAGTCCAAATACACCAATTTAGAGTGATTTTTTTCTTAGCTAGTTCAACAAGTACATAAAGCAGAAATTATCATTCCAGAACTAGGCCTACGATCATGACAGAAGCTAGTACAATAGGCCATGGTCGTGGGATGAGTGCCACGATCATGCATTATCTTTCTTCTCTCAATTCTCTACGAATTTTGCATACTTAGAAATGTAAGGTTCTGATTATGCATTTCATACATAATATATACCAAATATACGCAGCATAAAATAAAGTGGAACCTTAAAAGAAAACAGATCTACTCATGCATATAGATATAGAAAATAAAAACATAAAATGTAAGATGTTTACATACCTTTCCGGTGATCTCCTTCGTTCTTTAATATTCTCCTCATTGGGTTATCATAAACCACAACAATCAACGTAGACCATCTTTAATGAAAGTCCTCATGAAGATAGAAGGATGAAATCTCACTAAGAGATGGCTAGAATTTTTTCTTTGTGCTAGCAAAGATAAGAACTCTTATAAGAGTTAGAGAGAACAAGAGTGTGTGTGAGAAACAAAAAAACCTTTCTTTCTTTTGTGTCTTACACAAAATGCATGAAAATCATCTCTATTTTCTGCACCATTTGGCCTTCCGTAACCCTATCACCAATGGAGAGTTATGGGAAGTTAATGGTCATAAATAACATGCATTAATGGAAGTTATGGGAAGCCAATGACCATGAATAACATGCATTAATGGAAGTTATGGGAAGTTAATGGCTATGAATAACATGCATTAATGGAAGTTTTGGGAAGTTAATGACTAAATTGGCAGCCAACAATACTTGTTTCTAATCCATTCCATGCAATGTTTTCTACCACGATCACATCATAATACAATCCTGAAACACTCTCTCATATCTTGAATCACCATTCAATACCATTTTATTCATCCTTTGAATCTCCTATATGTGTGACCCATTAGGTTCCCGGTTATGTTGGCCACTTGAATTAATACTTAATTCAAATAAGTCAAGTGTGGTATCTAACAACACGTCATGACCTCAAATTGACCGAAAAGTTAATGGTTTAACTACGAATCTTTCAATACGCAATGTTGTCATGCAATTTATCCTTTCACCTTCTATACCCCACTTAGTTCAGAGTATGGTCAAGGTGTCAACTCTCACTTAACTAACTACGTCACATCTAGTCTAAGTGATATTAGATCTTGCCCTGAAGATCTCATTACTTTATGTATCATTGAAGACTCTCTTTATGACACATATCTGCTCTGGCCAGAGACTCATAAGTAATGACCCCGACAAGAGGTCGTGGGTATCATCTCCTTCTATCAGGAATGGTAAATATTTTATTGGCTACTCAATTATCTCCAAATACCTCAAGCTATACCCAATCACTACTCTGTGAGTAACCTTTGAAAGGCACCGATGAATAGAGTCAAAGCACAAGATCAGTATCCGAGATATCCTTGGGCACATCAAGTTAAAGGATACTTGCACCATTACTATGATGAGACTATCATTGACACTGAAATAGAATATCTATATGATTGTCTTATAGTAGTTCAATCTAATGTACTTACTACCCTTAGTAAGCATCCATATGTTAACTCTAAACAACTCATGTCTACATCTTATGAGGCCTACTCCTTAATCCAATCAAGGAGTATAACATGCGCCAGTCTATCTGGATTAATGATATCCATCTCATTAATCCCATAACTAGGGAAAGTTTAGATACTAACATAATTACATATTATAGGAATCTCATTATCATGATCTCATCATGATTTCCTCTAGGTTATGTTTTGTATTAAGGACTTCATTAAATCAATTTAAGATCAACATCAAATACGTAAATGTATAAACATCGAAATAATAAAAATTATCTTTATTAATCACAAAATGATTTGTATAATAAGTGCTAAACGTAGTTGCCTTTAAAGCACTTCTCTAATAAGAAACATCACTAACACTTGAATTTTTCTAAAATTCATGTCCTATAAAGCTACTTCATTTCATACTAATCTAGCTTCCATATTGGTTACATTAAATCTCACAAAATTCTACTAATTTGTTTCATTACCATTTACTTTATAACGTCATACATGTAGTCTTAACTTTTCCAAATTTAAGAACACTTCAATAACACCTATCTTTCTCATGAATTCATCATCATTTATACCTCAAATCCTAACCTAATCATCCTTATAACAACCTATAAATTACTGTTTTCATGCATCCAAAAAATAAAACAAAAAAGTAACCAATTCATCCATCATTTTCTAGCATAACTTCATCATCAACACTACCCTCAATTTCATCCCAATTCAGTTATCATAAAATTCTATTAACACATGCCACAAAGATCAGTATTTCACTTACTTGTTTAGCTCAAATTCCACCTCATTGTATCAAGCCTGCTTTGAATCACATGTATGCAAAATTATCTCAAGAACAGGGCAGGAGTAGGATGGTTTCAGCAAGGATAAGAAGATAACAAGTATAACAATGTTATACTTTTAAAACTATCTTTATGAAGGATTTTTGCATAGATTTGGGTGTGACATTTGAACAGAACTTAGGCAACAACACAGAGATATGAGGGAGAAGTAAGCTTTCGGTAGTGAGAGGAAAAAGAAGGTGAGAGTTTCAGTAGAAAACAACAAATGAAGAGGCCTACCATTTATGAGTCGTGTGGTCTAAGTGGAGAGCAAGTTTAGGGATAGTTATTAAGTGTCTAGGCCAACTATATGTCCTCTCTTTAGGCTGCCATTTGTCACTTAGTTCCTAGGTCATTTGTCACTCAGTTCTACTGTCACATGTCACTCATTTTATAGGCTTAGTCATCCTAATTTTTCACATGTTAACTTATCTTGCTACTTGAAATTTTTCCTAGTCTAAATGTCCATATGAATTCATCAATCTCCCAATTGCAACTAATAACTCCAAATTACTAATTGAATTCCATCAATTTTTTTATTGATAAGTCAAAGTACAAGACATTAGAAATGCACAATCATATTACAATTATTTAGAAACTTTCATACTCCAGAACATATCAATTGAGTGCATTTTTTTCTAAATCAACATTTATGCGTGTCTATGTTCATGTTATGCACGTGAATGAAATCATGAAATCATATCCCAAATGTACCAATTCATTATAATATGATGCAATTCATGTTACTAACACTCTAATCCCTCAATAGGTTAAGAAATTGGCTATTACAAAATATAAATCTTCCAAGTTAAAGTCAAATCTATCAAAAGAATTTTCAGAACAAACTAACACATTCTTAGGGATTTTGATTAGAAAGATATTTTAAACAATCAACTTAAGGATAAGGTTTACATTGAGAAAGAATATAGTTATAACTCTATAATTTCTATTAGCCTAGAAACTAGGGTTAATCGTTAAATCAAGTTAAATTTAAACATAAAAAAGTTTTAGGGAGATTCTTCTCAGGATCTTTACCATCAATTGGTTGTTTCTTTCTTATGATTCGCTTTGGTTTGTTAATTCATATTAGTAATTTTAGTTTAGTTATTCTTTTATCTTTTGATTTAATAATCTATTTTGTTAGATTAGATAATAAAAAGATAGTTAGTACTGCAAATAGGGTGATCAAACCTGAACTTATTCCCTATATAAATGACATTTATTAATTAATACTTAATAATTATAATTGTCTAGTCAATTACGCTAGTAATCTAGAATGTTAAACATTTCCAGCTCCACATCTCTCCTTATCACGTACTCCCTGCCACCTATCACATGCTTCCTACCATGTAATATATGTTACGTGTTGCTTGCCACCTAGTTTTCTTACTGTAAATTCTGGTAAAGCAGTTCATTTTTCTTAAGTACAAATTTCTTTTTGTCGATCTTAATAAAGCCAATCATGGCACTTCATTTTATTAGAGAGATAAAAAGGTAATTTATGAGAATTTTATGCACCATATTTGATTGATGGTTGTTGTTAGTTAAAATTTTAGGTTTATGAAGTATGAGTTTCTATATTTGAGTTTTTTGAAGTTTTTTGACAATTTCTTCCTCTTTATTTATACAATTAAATATAAATATAAATATTCCCCTTTCTCAGCTTGATTGGGCATTATTCCTAATAAAGTTTGCTCATGCTTAGCTTTAAGCTACATAATTTAGGCCTAATTGAGTGTTAGGCTGGACTCGGTCCACCTATAAGGGGCTTCAAGCTAAGCTAAATAGCCTTAGGCTTGACCCATTGCTAACCAAATTCTTAGGATATATTGACTGAGTGAAGGATATTACTTATGAGATCTTACTACCTATAAGGTTATTATTAACAAAGACATCACCTTTGTAGAAGATAAATTATAAAGGAAAAAAAGATAACAATACTTGATAAAAAATTTATAGATAATGATACAAGTGAAAAGGAAAGGAATTTCAACACAAGGCTTTTTTTAAAAGCAACACTAGGGTAAAACGCTCAAAAACTAGTTAAGTTTGAAACTTTAGAAGTTTGTCGATCAAATCACTGAAAAACCACTAAATTGACACTCAAATTATATAATAGAGGACAATATATAATACTATATTTTAACAAATGATAGAGAACTATTAGCTTTCTAAAGAGCACTTAATAATTTAGATGCTCCTCAATCGATGAAAATAATAGAAGAAGAAATTTAAGCTCTTTGTGATAACAAAACTTAAGAACTTGTACCATTACCATAAGGAAGGAAACTTACTGGTAATAAATGGGTCTTCAAGATCATCAAAACTGTGGACGATTAAGTGGAGGGATATTGTTTAAGATTGGTGGTAAAAGAATATATTCAAAAAGAAGGAATTAAATTTAATAAAATATTTTTCTTATGGTCCAACTTACTAAAATTCAAGTAGTCATGACAAAGTGTGTTGTATTTGACTTACATCTAAGATAGCTATATGTGAAAACTGTTTTCTTTACGAAGATGTTGAAGAAAAATTTATATGATCTAACCAAAATATTTTTTTAAAAAAAGGGAATTTAGGTTGAATAATTTTCTATATAGTCTTAAATAGACCTTGAGGTGTTTATAAGAGATTTGATTCCTACATCATAAGCTTTGAATACAACATGCTTAAGGTAGACCCTTGTGCATATTTTAAAAGGTTTTGTGATGATGTTTCATTATCTTGTTATTGTACATAGATGATATATTGGTTGTTGGCCTCACAATGATCATATTGAAGAAATGAAGGCATAATTGACTACGAAATTCGAAATAAGGGACTTGGAATCAACATACAAGATTATAAGTATACAGATTAACAAAGATAAAAATAATCAAAAGATTCGACTTTGATAAAAAAAACTATTTGAAAAAGGTTTTGCAATTGTTTAATATGTAAAATTGTAAGCACCCCCCTTCCTATTTACTTGAAGTTACCCTCTAGCTTTAACAATGAAAATAAGAGGATGTAGAAGTCTTAAGTGCCATATGCATTTATAATGGGAAGCTTAATGTACAAGATGATTTATATAAGATTAGATATTGCATATACAGTAAAAACTATTAGCGGCTAAATGGTGAATTATAGAAGAGAGCATTTGAATGATGTAAATAAGATCCTAAAATACATTAAGAAGACCTTACATTACAATATAGAGGACTAGAAGACTCTGATTATATAAGTAATATTGATAAAGTAAATCCACTAAAGTTAAGTGTTTGCGTTTATTATCAAAGTATCAAATTAGATTTTCAAACTATAATCAGTTGTGACTACGTCAATAACAAAAGTAGAATATGTAAGAATTACACAAGCTATTAAAAAAGTAGTATGATTGAAAATAGTGTTGAAATAATTTGCACAAAAGGTTTTATTATTTTATGACCATCATAATGTTTAACATTTAGCAAGAAATCTAAAATTCTATTCATAAACCAAGCATTTATTAGTTCAATTTCACATTTTGTGAGAAGTGGAGGAAGGAACAATGTATATACAAAAAGTTCATACTAAAAACAATATTGTAACCTTTTTTTGTAAAAGTAATCAATAATGACAAGTTTATTTAATATCAATCCTTATTTGGCCTAATAGAAATGTAAGCAATATGATAATGGCAAGGTGATTTGGAGATTGATTATTTTTCAATCAAATCCTTAAGTGAGTAGAAGAATTTAGATATGACATTTATATATTATTCATAATTATTAGAAGAATCGAAATATTTCTAAAAAAATGTAGATGAAGATAAATAATATGAGGTGCAAAAGCAAATAATAAAATATGCATTAATTAAAACAAATTGAAATGTATGGCTATAGTTATTTTAATTCACCTATAAATACTTATTCATTTTGTGTTTTATATATTAAGAAACAATTCAAGCCTTTAAGACTAGAACTTGGCATGATCCCAACATTATAAGTTTTGAGTTACAAATTAATAATTATAAGTTATAATTAATGAATGTTTGTGTTATGACTTCTCTTTTTACAAGTAATAATATTTTGTAAGTTTTATTTTTTATTTTAATTGAATTGTAATTGAATTCTCTCCGCCATAATCATTTCAACACCTTTCTCCGGTGAAAATGATGCTTTTAACTTGTAGTATCATAGCGAATATAAAACTTGATCTTGTACTTAGATCAACCCATGTAAATAACCCATGTCTGATCGTGTGAATGTTAAAACTAGACATTTATAATTTCCAATCTTTTATCAAAAAGGAAAACCAAGAAAAAGAATAAGCATGAGCCACGAAACCAATTAACATCTTGCTAAATTGCGTTAAAAGGGTAACTAATCAGCTTACAATTCTTTGCTCGAAATTATTAATTTCTAGTGTTTATACAGGTGAAAATGTCTGCTACACTATTGTTTAAGTGAAAGGTAACTCAATAGAAAGTAACTTCAGGATACTCTCCGAGTATTTTCTCTTCTATTGCTTAGAAATAACTTCTTGATCCCATGAAACTCCCTTAGAACATCTTGAATACTAATTCTCTCTGCTGGTAGTTCAGCCGAACATAGTATTCCAATTCTAAGAATTGATGCCAGGCAGGTCTCTATTTGGGGGACGTTGCTCCTTTCTGTACTCCTGTAACCACTACTTGTCTCACCTTGTGCTTCATGCATTATGAGCTGGGGATCAATGACTCGCATCACTTGATCGGGAAAAGCCATCCTCACAAAAGCATGTAAGCTAAGGTTGTCGGTGAACATGTTGTCTGTGGGCCTCCTTCCTGTGAACATCTCAAACAGCAGAATTCCATAGCTGTACATGTCACCTTGAGTTGAAGCCTTTGAGCCCGTACCATATTCTGCAATCACAGCAATCAACAGATGAGAAAACTTTAACTTTCTTGAATGGATCACTTTTCAATTCAGACTCTTAAATTAAGATTAATTTGTTTCCCTTATTTCTTGGTTGTAACAGAACAGCGAGAGAACTTATGGTATTACCTGGAGCTGCATAACCAATTGTTCCTCTGAGCCCAGTTGAATATGTTTGGGAGTGACCAGCACTGCCTAAAAGAAATCTGGCAAGCCCAAAATCAGCTACATGGGCAGTCAGGTTAGCGTCGAGGAGGATATTGCTTGGTTTTAGATCGCAGTGGAGAACTGGAATCTGGCACTGATGATGAAGATAATCTAATGCTTCAGCCACATCCATTGCAATGGAAAACCTCTGCGTGAAGTTCAAGTTCTTAATTTCAGGAAGCTCAATGGAGACAGGATGCAACCAATTCTCCAAACTTCCGTTAGGCATGAACTCGTAGACCAAGGCTTTGAAATCCTCACCTTGAAAAGTTATGCTTGAGCACGCTGATATGATCTTGACAAGATTACGGTGCCTTATGTTTTTCAAGGCTTCACATTCAGCAAAGAAGCTCTTGTTGGCGCCACTTGCTTGGAGGTGGAATACTTTGACCGCAACAAACATTTCTCCTGCAGTGAGAGTTCCTTTGTAGACAGAACCAAAGCTTCCCTCACCAATCAGATTGGCAGAAGAAAACCCTTCTGTTGCCTGAAGAAGATCTGCATAAGTAACTTGCACGTGCTGGTTTATCAAAGGTAAGACTGGAGCATGAACCCTTTTTGAATGTCTTTTCCAGTAAAGGAAAGCACAGAAGCATAATGATAACAGAATGGCACAGGCAATGGGACCAACAATGTAGCGTAGAAGAGCGCGGCCACTATGCCTATGATCTTTTTCTGTAATTTGTTTTGGGCATGATGGCAGCTGCAGTAGCCTAATTCCGCCACATAGCTTATGATTTCCAAAAACTGAAAATTTACTAATGTTTGAAAAGACTCCTTCAGTTGGAACTTCGCCGTCAAGAATGTTGAAAGAAAAATTGAGTTGAGATAGGAATTTTAATTCACTTAGACTCTTTGGAATCTGTCCAGAGAGGTTGTTCTTGGAAAGATCTAGAATTCGAAGATTTCTCAAATTACTGAGAGACCAAGGAATATTTCCTTCCAACATGTTACCCTTCAGGTCCAGTGAGTCTAGCATAACGCAATCACCAAGAGTGCTTGGAATTTCTCCAGACAATTTGTTGTCTTCAATATACATTGCTCGAAGACTTTTAAGACTTCCCACTTGAATTGGTAGAGGGCCTGTTAATTGGTTCCCTGATAAATAGAGAAGCAACGAGAGTGATGGAAGACTCATAACCTGTTCGGGTATCGGACCACTAAGCTTATTGTATGAAATATCTAATTCTTGTAGGCGGCTGCAATCACCCAATGAAGTGGGTATTCTTCCTTCTAGCGAATTCCCCACAAGGAAAGAGAACTTAGCTGAGACAGGTTGCCAATATGAGATGGAATTTGCCCAGAGATTGAATTGTTGTGCATGAGAAGTCGTTGCAACTTGACAAGTTTAGTAACAGAATCAGGAATGATGCCCGTAAGAATGTTGTCAGATAGTCCAAGATATATCAAGTTAACAAGGTTTCCAATGCCTTCAGGAATGTTGCCAGATATAGAGTTGTAGGACAGTCCTAGGAACGTGAGATTGCTCGAGAGATTTGCAATTGAATCAGGAAACTGGCCCTTCAGTCCACTGCCAACTGCAATCAACATTCTCATATTTGTGCAATTGGACAAGGAGCTGATAAATCCCAGGTCATCCGTACTGTTCTCCGTCCCCAGAGGATTGATAGAGAGCTGTAATGTCTCTAAATCCTTAAGCATTCCAAAGTTTGTTGGCACTTGTCCAACAAAACCATTTTGAGTGATGTCAATATGTCTAAGCCTTGAAGCATTGAGAATTGTGGACGGAATGGGGCCAAAGAATTGATTTCCTCCGAGATTTAATTTCTGGAGATTTGGAAGATTCAGGCCAAAATCATGTGGTAACTGTCCTTCAAAAGAGTTGTTGGAAATGTCAAAAGTTAACAAGGACGATAGATTGAAAAGCGAATTAGGAACCGCACCAGAAAGAAGGTTGTTATCTAGATTTAAGGACTGTAAGTTGGAGAGAAGTCCTATCTCTGGAGGAATCCGTCCTTCAAGATGGTTGGAATCAAGAGAAAAATCGGTGAGTGCTGTCAGGTTCCCCAAGGAAGATGGAATGGTTCCAATGAATCTATTTCTCGCAAGATTAAGTGAAACAAGCTTAGAAAAAGAGCTCATCGCCGGAGGAATCTCTCCACTGAGAAGGTTCATTGATAAGCCGATGCTTCTAAGCTCTGAGCAGTTTGATAAACTGGCAGGAATCTCTCCCTCGAAGGAATTATTAACGAGGATTAGATTACGTAAACGGAACAAACGTCCAAACTCGTCAGGTACATTTCCGCTGAAACTGTTCCCTGTCAGGTTTATGACCCTGAGGAAGGATAAGTTTCCAATGTAAGGAGACAATGTGCCTTTCAAGCTTAAATATGGTAAGCTCAACATGGTCACTCTTTGATGTCTGGGGCTACAACTAATTCCTTGCCACTCACAGAAGGGCACTGAATCGTTCCACGACTTCAGGACCTGAAATGGGTCACCAATAATTTCACCTTTTATGGCGAGCAGAGCAAGGTGGTCGGTATCATTCGTAACAAGAAGGCTGGGGCCGACCATAGCAGCATTGGCAGACATGTTAATGAAGTGGAAGAGAAAACATGAAACAAAGACAGAGCAGATGACATCCAGTTTTAGTTGCATGTTTGTGTGCTTCATCTGTGTTCAAGGATGAATAGTTAATGTGATAATAAGGTGATGAACACTGACCAATTTATAGAGTATAACAGATATCTAACTATGGTCTCTCTTGAGATGTCTGACTTCTGGGCTAGAGAAGTCAAGGAAACCTTTTGTCTTCGTTCAAAAAAGCCTGTGATCTCTCTCTCTCTCTTCATAAGCCATTATCGTTGTCAAAATGAGGGTAAGGGTCAAATCCTAATAGAATTGGAAGCAGTCCAAACTAAAGATATGGAGATAACGAAGGATATCATAACAACACTCAACCTATTTAGTCTAAAGTTTTAAATAACAAAATATACTATCTAGGAATATAAAGATAACAAAATGTAACACCATATTGATTTTTCAAATAATGGTCCTCAAAAGTAACCTAAAATTTAGCTTTTAATTTTTCAGTTTGATTTATTTTAATAAGTATTGTTATTAAAAACTAATCCGTTTATTAATTAAATGATCTATTTTTGTAAATTGATAAGTTCTTACAAATTAAAATAAATCAATCAATTTTTATTTTACAATTTTTAAATTAAATTTGAAAATCTTCAATTGATAAGAACATATCTTTTTCAATAATATTATATATTTTTTATTTTATTTAATTTTTGCCAATTTTATGACGGTCTAATATGACTGAACTTTTTAAGTCTTAAATTTCTTATCTTATTAGTTTAATTTTTGATCCATTTCTTAAAACATTGCTCTAAAGCGATAACACATAGACATCAAAAGATATCATAAATAGTATGTGAGTAATAAAGAGAAAAGGATTATTATAAAAAGATTATTAAAAGACTGAAATAGGATTTCGATAATTAGAAAAGCATGTGTCAATAAGTTTTTGATTTATTTCTATAAATTTAATTAGGATATTCTTAAATGTTTATGATATTAATATTTTAATTGATAATAATATAATTAAGACTCTCTTCTACTTGTAGAGTTCTGATAAAGAGGTATTTTTAGAAATTAAACTCTTCTCATAAAAATGTCTTTAGAATAATGCTATGAATTTCGGATAAATGATAAACAAGTTCATTTAGAAGTGGGAATAATTAATTGCAAGATTAACTTTAATATGCACATAGAGTATATTTTGGACCGATTACAATCATGCAGTACTATCTCAAAATATCATTTAAAGTATTATATGGAAAAGAATAATTTCGTGCTTTAAAATGTGAAAAGCCAACTCGTAGAAACCATTGACTTGAATCTCGCGGTTGTGAGCTCCACTTGCATGACTTTAATATTTTGGAGCGTCTCCCTGTGCTTGACGAACAGCAATCAGGTGGACCTTAGCAGGGCATAGCTGTTTGAAGACGTGCCAGTGACAATAATTGGAGTATGACCATGTTTTCTTTGGGTAAACCACCGGTTTCCGAATTCATTGGGCCGACTAATTCGGTTTGACCACTGGGCCGACTAATCCGGTTTGAGACGTAATCACAGTTAAGGCTCCTTGTCCCTTTCTGCGGGTGTGTTTAGCGGGGATCGAACCCAAGAATTTTTCCCACAAGCTAAGCCTGCGCATGTTTTCTAAACTATACAATCCATGTGAGGCCCACAGTTCAAAAGTTGCATTTACCAATTAGTCCATTTTCAAAAGACGGTAGTTATTTTGGGATAATTTTGTTTAGATCGTTATGAAAGGCATGAGAATAATAATGAGATGGACTAATTGATAAATGCAACATTTGAATTATATAGTTATGAAGTAAAATTAGTAAAAGTCCACTAACAGAACATAACACTCCTCATCCTCTTGATCGTCTTCAAGCAGCTACGACCTGGTAAAGTCAACCATGATTGGTGTTCGTCGAGGTATAAGGAGATGCTGAAAAATATCGAAGCCATCCAAGTGGAGCTCACAACTGCGGAATTCAATTCCATTACGTGCATTATTTTCCAAATGCATGAGTTGGCTTTTCACATTTGAAGCACACAACATTATTTTGCAGTTGACACGACAAATGATATTTTCAGGCAGTAGTGCACAGTTGTAATTGGCATTCTTCATAGGAATACATTGCGAGTAAAGAAACTACAACACATTGCACAGGTTGTATCTACATTATATTGTCGTTGAAAGGCTGAATTTGAACACGAGAAGATGATTCTTTCAAATGGAGAACCTGTTGTGATATTATTCTATTTTTCTTTTCCTTTTTTTTGGGTTGCCATTAAAATAAAGATCCTCACCAATTTTGGCTGACTCAAACATACTGATACGCGTGAGTTGACCACATTTCCGAGTTGGACATGTCAAATAAGAAAACAGTGACTGTCCCTTAAAATAAATTCTAGCTTGGATAATTCTTCCCAAATTCGGAACATACAAATGTACAATATATATATAGTTTCAACATTAATGTAGGACGCCCAGATCACAAGGTTTAAACAAGTTCAAAATCAATGACGATCTTGGAATCTTTGAATGCAATAAGCAACTCCGAGAACAATTACCGCGCCAACACAGCCAAATGGGAAATGTTAATCATCTTATTAAGCTTTTAATTCAGAGTGCTCTGCACCCATTTGAACCACTTATTTCATCCCAATGGCACGTTCCACACCTTCTAATTGGGGCAATGCATCGCATCCTCCGGTCATCACAAGTACTTGAGCATACCGCGACCTTCAACACTAATTTTTGTAGCTTGCAATTGCCTCTTTTTTGGCGCCTTAAGCTGTTGCAACTTTTTATTCATCTGCCATGAACATAGTCAAAAAGTATGAGCCGTAAAGCAGTAATATAAAAACGCAAGAGTTAGCAGGCTGACAAGGCAAGCATGAATGTCTAACGTGCATTGCCTCCCAGATAACAAAACGAAATCAGGATAAAGGAGGGCTTGGTCAACTTTTTCACACAAGACTACAAGAGCTGCGTTCATTCGTCTGAAGATTTCAAGGAACTAACAAAAAGCATTGGCATTGAGAAAACCAACCTTCTGCCTACGCTGATCTTGCATAACTTGTTTGGCCCGGGCTCTTACTTCTTCAGGATCAACCTTAGATTGTGGGCGCACAACAAAATCCAAAGGAGTTGCTTCTGGCCTGGAAGCATGTTGATGACGGGCAGATGATTGACCAGGCCTTCTATCCCTGAAATTTCCGCAATATTGAAAACATGTAACCAGTGTATGGTTGAGCAAATAGTCAACAAAAGCTTCAAAAAGCAACAAACAAACCATGAAGGATCATATGGCATCATATCTTACCTTGAAACATCCAAATCAAGATCGCCATCTCTAGAATCCATTCCTGCTGCACTAGTTACTGGCCTGCAAAGAGGTTGAGAAAAATAGAAGAATTAAAAAGGAATATCAAATTAGCAGGCGTTAATATCTACAGTTTTAGTCACTCAGAAACCAACAGAAATATGTGGGGGCAATACCTTCTTGCAGTTGGCCTTCTGTAGGCCCGATCATCATCAACATTTCGCATGTCCTCAAACCTTGTACTCTTATTAAAAATCGGTCGACTCTACATTTGTTATTTATAACAATAAAGGAAAATTCTATGATTAATACTAGGGTACAAAGTGTATCATGCACAAAATCTTAATATTGCAGAAACACATTCTTCAAGCAAAGGAAATCATGCAAGGTGAACATCTAGAAAATTTCAGAGAAGAAATCCAAAGTTCTATTAGTTATATTAAGACCTGTGATCAATAAATAACTGAAGAATAGACATTCAGAAAAAAGAAACACTTTAAATATTCCACAAATATTCTGGAAAATTATAATCTTCAACGCATGACTTAAGCCATAATGCCACTTTATCATATTCTCTTGTAAACAAATGCAATTGATCAATCTGCCATAATAAAAAGCTGCAAGAGCAACAATATACAAATTGCACAAAAGAGTTCAAAGAACTATACTCTCTTACCCATTTGTCAACCAAATCCTTCGCCAGTTTTCGATTGGCAGTGGTTTCCTCATCAGATTTGGATAAGAACATAATAACCTGCCACATGGCATTCAAGTTCACACCGACGAAAGCTGTAAATCAGAACAAGTAGATTATCTACATGCAAAAATCCCTAACCTTTCCAAGACCACTTTTCTTCAATTGCTCTCTTCTATCATACTGTTCTAGATCAATTGGAAACTGCACAGCAGAAGAAGAAAACACATTATGTTCAAGCAAAAATGAAGGACCGCATTCAAAATAATACATTATGTGGGAAGTACTATATACGTCAGTCAAAATCTTCAAGATTGCTGCTCGTATGTTTATATTGGGTAAACTTCCATCTGGGAGTGGTTCAAGCCAATTTTTTAAGAGAGTCAATACTCCATGATCAATAAATTCTTGTTGGAGCTGTTTCCTGCAGCCCAAAGACTAGATGAGCACAAGATTTCGCAAAGACAAATTAAATACTATGAAGGAGGCAGCCAACTTACTTTGATAAAACCTCAGTAAGGAGAGGCAACTTCCTAAGCTTATTAATAGCAGGCTTCCCTTGTCTATTAAGTTCTGCATCTTCTTCAGCAGTGACCTCAAGCTCTGCCATCACATTCTCAACTAGCAATGCAATTTCTGCAGGACTTTTCTCATTCTTCTTCTTCTTCTTACCCATCCTAAATAGTTGCTTAATTTCTTCATCCTCTTCACCTTCTTCAGCCTGGAAAGATCAGAGAAATCACAAATTGAACATCATAAGTCAAGGAACTCACCATCCAGCAAAACAAAATAATATACAGTAGAGAAGGACACAAAAAATACAAGGCAACAAATCCAGGTATAATACATATAATGTAATCCCAGAATGCCAAGACAAGTAAACACAGTGTATGATATGTCAGTACTAAAAAGTGAGATTTATAAGAATTGCATGCTAACCTGAGGAGCATCACCAGGAGATCCCGGTTCACTGCCATACCGATCAGCAGGATCCAAACCACTATCATCAATGAAGTTGTCATCATCCACAGTCCTAGGACCCTCTTGATCATCCTAGTGCAAAGGGAACAGAGATATGGTTGATCATCTTTTAGCATAAAAATAGCAAAAGAAGATAAAAATGATGAGCCATTAGGAAGACTCGCACATTTAGTTACTGACCTTACCTCCCCCACCAAAAATACATATATGGACAGGGACCATCCTTGGGGTGGTGACATAAAATACCCTTACTTACCAAGCTTTTAAACACTAAAAATTAATACCATAGATGCTTCTGATTCTAATTTAAGCATATTTGTGGAAGACAATGAATCAAAGACCAGTATTACAAGCTCAATGCTCAAACAAATAAGAAACATGAGCAAAAATAGGTAAAAAATTATATTACTAAATCTTGCACACAAAGTTAACCATATGCGGTAAACAAAATATAAACAATTACTCACTCAAATATTCACAATGTTCAAGGCTAAATGCACACATGGAAAGTAACAACTAAAATTTGCATCAGCCACACAAAACATCCCAACAGATCAAAAACATCTAGCCATAGAAAATACAAACATGAAATGCAAAATTACAACACAAATCCAAAGAAACTCTCCTTTCCGAATTTGCAATTACTAAAACGGGTCAACCACACAACATATCCTCGAAGGCAAGCAATATCACCCCCAAAATTAACAACTTCGGTTCTAACACCAGCAAGTTCATTAATGTAGTCATTCTCATGGTGACAACATAGATAAACAAATCATAATGAAAAAGCAGCGCAAAGTTGATAAATAATGAGCATAACTAATCAACATAAACTTCAACTCTTCGAGCTGACACCAACTATAGAAATTCACTTAAAGACAAAGTCCAGCAAGCCAATAACACATCCAAGCGTCAAAAAGATAAAGTAGAAACACAAACCTCAGAATCACCACCAGCAATAGTGTCCCACATCTCCTTGACCTCACCATCATCCTTCCCGGAAAACACCCCCTTTTTCATAAATCCTGATTTGGATCCGCTTCCCCCTCCCTTCCCAAACTTCTTCTCCACCTTACCAAACTTTTTCCTCTCCTTCCCACTGCCTTCCTTACCCAGTCTCTTCCTCTTCATATTATCAAAACCATCATCATCATAATCATCATCCACAAAATCAGGCACCCCAAAGCTATCTTTTCCAACCAAATCACCACCCTTCTTCACCAGCCTTTTCCTGGGTTTACCCACTTTGTCTGGGTCGTAAACAGGGGTTGGCGACCTCTCTCGTTCTCTCTCATCCCAACCATCAACATCATCGTCGAGCAGATCATGCGCTGGGGATTGCCCGCCGTCTGATTGCATATCATCAAAATCCATTAGCGGCTCTCCGTCCTCGTCACGGTATCTGACACAAAATGAACAAATTAAAAAAAAAGAACGATACCCTAAATCCCTAAATTAAACCAAAAAAAATCCAGAAAAAAATCCCCAAACTTTCGACGTATTGGGAAGGTAATATAAGAAAAAAAAAAGGCATAATTTGATGAAAGAACGCCCGAATTCGAAGAAAGCTTACGGATCGTCCTCGTAAGCCATGGCGGCGGATTGTGAGAAATCCTGCGGATGGAATAGTCGGAGAGAAGAGAGTCGATTTGCAGTTTAGGAGAAGAGAGAGAGAGAGAGAAACTTCCTTTATAGTCTATGCTCGTTCCTCTATATTATATATATACTATACATATATCTCATAAATCCTTATTCATATTTACTTGTACATTTATTAAAGGCTAAAAGTAAAAACTGAAAAAACCCATCATGAGCCGTCCATAATCCAAGACCGTATTGTATTAGAAAAATCTCCGCCGCACGATCGTTATGATAAAACAGCATTCGCCTTCAATTCATTTGTGGACTCTTAACTAACTAAAGCCTGTCCGACTCTGAAGTCCGGAGCTAGCTAGTACTCCTCGAGTAAGCAGGACATTGTTTTTGTCTCGTGCCTCTGTACTGTCGTCAGCAGCGATACCCTACCACGACCAACACGATACGTTCCGTGAACCCCTTAGCATCTACACCACCGGTCTTCATCTCCGGTCTCTCCCTATACCATATTTCACACTTGGCTTCAAATTCCCCTCTTCTCCACCAATCCTTAGCCCTAATCTTTCCCAATTTGACCTTTGTTGCGTCATCGGGGCAGCGGCTTTTTGGTGGGCTTTTGTCCCTTGTTGTAACTAGGGAGACGTGGTTGATCTTGCATCGAATTCAGCTGAACTAGAGAGTTTTAGCTAGTGGTAATTGGAAAGTTTATGTTTTTAGTTTGCATGAGCTTGTGAATTGTGCGTGCTAATTTGAGCTAAAATCATTTTGGGTTGAATTGCTCTGTATCTGTACACGCGGGGTTCTCTTAATCTTAGCTTTGATTTTAGTGGATATGTAGAACTATATGCATTAAGATATTGACTACGCTAAACCCATAACTGGGATCTGGAATTCGTAAGTTGGATCTTTTTTTAACTGAATCTTGAATTTCGGGGAAAAAAAAAGCTAATGCATGCTTATGGCATGATTTTTTTTTTTCTCTGTGCTGGCTGAGGAAAGTTCAAACTGTTAAAGTTATAGGCTTTCACGATACAGGCTTGGAGCTAACGATGTGTATATGCTTTTTCTTGTTTTCTGACGTTTTTGTAGTTATTTCAATATAAATTTTAGCTTGAGTTGATTTCTGGTTTTACTGACTGGTGGAAAGGATGGTTTACTTAGTAGACACTAAATGATATGTTTTTGGTTGTCGTAAAGGATGCTCTGAGGAATAATTAGGAGATATATAAACTATAATGGGTGGCAGCGATACTGATAAAACAACAAAAGAAAAGGAACCAAAGACATCGACACAACCTGCCAGTACCACGCAGGTATTCTGGTCTGTTGTTTTTTTCATCTATCTTCATTATAGGATTAAATAAATTTTCCATAAGCAATCCCATCCTAAAACAAACAAACTTTTATTTGCCTTCTTCAGGAGCAGTCGTCGACTCCCAGCACTGGTCATGTGTATAACCCAGACTGGTCAGGATTTCAGGTCTTCTAAATGATCACCTACCCTCTTTCTCTTCCTTCAGCAAAGTATTCTAGTTTCAAGTTTGTGGCTTTTATCGGGTTGCTTGCTTCTTCTACAGGCATATTCACCGATGCCACCACATGGATTCTTAGCCTCAGGTCCCCAAGCTCCCCCGTATATGTGGGGGGTTCAGGTACTAATGATTTCAACTGGTATTCTGAATAGATATCTTATATGTTGGTAAACTCATAAATTTGACCTCATCATGTTGCGAACTGTGTGCTAATGAACTTGTAAGGCTGACTATTTCACTTCTGGAAGACAATGTCCAGCAATATGAATGGATTGTTGTAATCAGGGAATACTTTAGCTATTTTAGTTTACTGGTGAAATTAGGGGCAATGGAAAGTAGAAGAAAACAGATGATGTGGCATTCAAGCAGTACGTTCCATATGCTTTACAAGCTGGAGGATGTTGAATACTTGAGTTTGTTTGATTGCCTTGTTATTTTGTGTCATCTGTTGTACATGCTTTGTGGGCTTTTTGACTGCTCTGATTGAGTAGTTACTTTATGATATTTAAGCGTTCCATTTCTAAAATATATTGTCAAGTGCAGCACATTATGCCTCCCTATGGCACTCCACATCCGTATGTCACAATGTATCCACCTGGCGGAATTTATCCGCATCCTTCTATACCTCCGGTATCTTGTTTTTCACCAGGCTTTCTTTATTTGAAGTTTCATTTTATCCTCATATCTGGATTCCGTAGAATTTAATGATCTTTACATTTTCTATAGGGTTCTTATCCTTTTAGTCCGTTTGCAATGCCTTCTAATGGTGTCATTGAGGCATCTGTGAGTTCTCTGTGCTAATTTTCATCAGTATATCCCCATGTCTGTATCTGTAGAGTTTAATATATATTTAATCATAACTTTGATGCAGGGAAATACACCTAGCAGCATGGAAGCAGACGGCAAGCCCTCAGATACAAAGGAAAAGCTTCCAATTAAAAGATCAAAAGGAAGTTTAGGCAGTTTGAACATGATAACTGGGAAAAATAATCACCTTGATAAAACAACAGGAGCAGCTGCTAATGGAATTTATTCCAAAAGGTAATTTTAGGAATAAACTTTGAGTTAATTGTTGCCATTATTGATCAGTGGTTGGTTTCTCCTGATATTTGGTTTCTAAAGTTTTATTTATTGACGCTTTGTTTTAGTTACAAATTCAATTGGAAGGGTGAGAGAGGGATTTTGAAACTTGTGTTTAGGAGGCAGTTGCTGAATGTAAATGAATCATTCTTCCCTTTAGTGATCTTCTACACACCATCCCAAACAGTTTATCTTTATTCTAACCTATGATTACAGTTTATCTGAATCCTGAAACTTGTTCTTTTACTGTAGTCTGCAGTTTCTTATTATTGAACAGTTTTTAGCAATGTCCCTAATTGTTCAAGAGTGTTAAAAATCCATTTCACTCTGGTTTATTATATTTATTCATATTTCTCATCATTAAAATTTAACTGGGTTTCAAAATGTATTCTTATGCATTGAGACTGCACTTAGTACTGATTCCATTACCTGTTAAAAGCTTCTTGGTCTGATGTAATTGTTTTTCAAAATGAAGTGGTGAGACTGGAAGTGAAGGCACTAGTGAAGGAAGTGATGCAAATTCTCAGAGTGTAAGTGTCATGTTGCTGAAGTTGCTTATTCCAATGTGTACTGTGCTACATATTGATGATTGATTGAAGTGTGGGCAGGATTGGATTTTTACTGGAAACAAGAAACTTCACTACTGAATCGTGACTTTAGTGTTCATCTGATTTGTCCTACAATTTCAAGATTTAGCTTGTCTTGCTGGTATTCAGTAGCACGTTGTGCCTTTTTTCAATGACCTGCATATAAGTTTGATGTTTTCAATGTTTAGCTTTCAGGTATATTTAGGAGCTTGTGTAAAAGATGGATGAGAGGTTGACTTCCAGATTGGTTCTAGATGTCTCTGTAATGATATTGTGAAAAAATTAGAAGAAATAAGAGACTTGATCATTTGCCTTTATTTATGGCAGTTGAGTTATTAAGAGATGGATGGTTTTTGTCAGGCATTATGCACCTGTTATTGAGGGATAGAGAGAGAGAGAGAGCGCTGTTGGTTCGTGAGGGTACTTAGTAATTATTTATTTTCTTGTAGTCTAGGATTTCTTTATCTTAAACTTTGTTTCCTAATGTTTTCTAAAGTTTTTTGGCATATATAAGTACCACATACGTTACTATCTGTCTGCTGTGCTTGTCCCATCTTGATATTTTATAGCTACCCAATCTGTCTGTTGTAGGACTCACAAATGAAGTCCGGTGGCTATCAAGATTCTGTAGAAGGTTCAGTTCTGATGCCATTTTTCTTTGCATGATGAAGCCAAATGCACAGCTAATTTCCTTTAAAAAGTTAATTATATGACATTCTCTCTGTATTACGCAGCTGATGCATCTGAAAATGGTGGTTCTGCACAAGGTGCTCAGAACGGAGGGCAAGGAAATGCCGTTGTGAATCAACCGGTGTCAATTCTTCAAATTTCTGCTACTGGGGCTCCAGGTGCTATTCCTGGTCCAGCAACCAACTTAAACATTGGAATGGACTACTGGGGAGCCCCAAATTCTTCTACAGGCACTGCAATACATGGGAAGGTTTCTTCTACTCCAATTGCAGGTGCAATAGTTACTACTGGCTCACGAGATAGTGTTCAATCACAACTTTGGCTACAGGTTACACGCAACTTTCGTTTTAAACCTATATTAAATGTGTTTATGCAACCTTTTACCAACTTTGATCAACTGTTTTTGGTCTGTGCTGTAACCCGTCTTTTCTTTAGAAGTCAGGTCAAAGTGCCTGCATCGATAATTTCTTATATCTTAGATGTTTTATTATGGACAAGAATTACTCGTAATTTTCAAATTATCAATGTCAAATTTGTTCTGGAAAATGATTGAATGGGACTTATGTTTCAGCAACCTCAGAAGAGTCGTGGTATTTTGGACAGTATTTGCATGCTTCATTTTGATAAACTTTGTTCCATGGCCAAGTATGATTTGCATGACTCTCTCTTTGTTGGTTAGGATGAAAGAGAGATCAAGAGACAGAGAAGGAAGCAGTCCAATAGAGAATCTGCCCGTCGTTCCAGGTTGCGCAAACAGGTAATAATGAACTATTTTGATGTTCATAATCTCTGTCTCTTCATGCTTTTACTTCAAAATCATTTGTTCTTGTGTACTTTCACCAGGCCGAATGTGATGAGTTGGCACAGCGTGCTGAAGCCTTAACAGAAGAAAATGCCAATCTCAGATCAGAAGTAAATCGAATCAAGAGTGAATATGAGCAGCTTCTTGCTGAGAATACTTCCCTCAAGGTGATGGTCTGATACTGGTTTGATTATTGAATTTAATTTCTTTCACTGTTAGCTAGCAATTACCTGCTTGATCTGCTTCAGACACATATGAGAGACTGCTTAATCTATTTCTATATTTACCATCATGCAAATACTTCACTAGCTTTAAATTGTCATTTTCTGGCAACTGGCTCCTTTCCGTGGAGAAAAGTTGTTCGAAAGTATGAAGTGGCAAAATTTGAGTTGTTCGGTGAACGTTACTTACACAACAGAGAGGTCTTTCTGGTTTCATTGCAATGCCACCTATGTGAATAACGAGCTTGACCAGTGATGTTTGAATGAAACCCGAACATGTTGTGCAGTTTTACATGCTCATTTCAGTGCTATGTTAATGATACCCAAAGATACTGATTGAACAGCACATGGAGCAAGCGAATCTCTGATTTGTCTTTGATCTTCAATTGCAGGAAAGGCTGGGAGAACTTGAGGGAAATGAAGACTTTAGGGGTAGCAGGAATGACCAAAATCTAAACAATGACAAAAAACCTACTGCACAAACAGAAGCCGTACAGGGCAGTGAGTAGGATCCATCTGCCCTGACTCTTGCTGTTTATGAAGAGCATAACCTAACTAATTAGCAACAGAAGAGCCTTATTTTCAATAGCGACGTAGTTCCAAGTTTTATGAAAGCTGAGGTTTATAGTTATAGGATCTGATCTGCTCATTTCATGTCATCCCAATATTTGTATCTGGTCTGTCCGTATTATCCGGAAGACCTGGGATGGTATGCAGAGTGAAATTTGTGCCTTGCCCTGGCAGTTATGCACCCTTTTTAACATTAATCTGTGTTAAATATATGCTTCATGATTGTGTTGGTTGGAAATTAACGGATTTGAGTTTGTCCTAACTGAACTAGGAAATCATGACAATTATGAAATCATATCTCCACCTATTTGGCAAGAAATTGTCGAATTATGAAGAATCAGGAACGTAGAAAACCAAATGAAAATCCAAACATGAATGGCAGATGAATCTGTGTTCCATGCCTGTAAGGTCACAGATGAAAGCAAAAGTATTATCAGATTGAGGGTATGGTTAATTCAATGGTCACGAGCTGACTACATTTTTGTACTTAGCTTACTAATATTAACTTGCAACAAAGCCTTCACAAAAGCTTTTGAATTGCATCTTGGAAGACTTAAATGACGAATCCAAACCTTGCCTATGAAACTTAAACTAGATCAGATATTTTTCTTCCATTTAGAAGGTTAAACAGCAATGGCGCTTTGTCTTGTGACAATTGCTCATGTTCTAGCACGGTTTTCATCATTTGACCTTCTCCATGAAAAGGGGTATCCACACTTTGACAGGCTCTTTAAGCACAACTTTCATCATCCATGAAAACAAAGTAGGTAAATGGCTGTAAATGGCCGTGTCAAGTTGTCCAACTTTTCTGCTGCAATGCGAGCAAATGCGTCTTTCCTTGTACTTTCATTTCCTAGATTTGGTTGAAATTGAAAACAGATTAATTTGAGAGTGGTACCAACGTCAAACTCCAGCTGATATAGCATCTTACCCCTACCAAGTCATGATTGGAGATGTCTCTACGAATACAACCCTACATATGTGAAGCTATACTAGCAAGGGTTAGCAGCAAGTACAAACATGGAAACCATCATTTACTGATGGACGTAATGCTATCAAGCCAAATACTATCATCTTCATCAAGTGCATGAAATTCGCATCCTTACAAATTCTGCGAGGCTTTCCCTTATTAACCAATTAACGGCCACTGGTACTTTTATGACAAAAGGCTTGCTAGCTGGTAACCAAGCCTCTCAAAGAATAGTGCTTGACAAAATTGCCTACTCTTACATCACAAGTCAATAATCCCCGATGCTCAATGCTAAAATCTCGGAGAATAGCTTGTAGGTCAGTCAGATGGGCCAAGCATTTTTTGGGGTACCACAAGATTATCAAATTCTTCACTGGTTAGCACACCAAGTTTGAGTGCAGCCTCCTGCAGAATAAAGTTTGACAGAAAATAATAATTCAGCAAGCCCAAGTTTCTAACAGAAAAATAATTCAAGAACCCTTTCCCTATTAAAGTCAGTCGGCTTCTCGGCAACTATATTTGAATGCTAAAAATCAAGGTATGCCGCCCAGAACCATAATGTAGAAGACTCGTCACCTTAAGAGTAGTTCCTTCCTTGTGGGCTTTCTTCGCAACTGCTGCAGCGTTGTCGTAACCAATTTTCTGGAAAACATAGTTAAAATAGTAAATACATGTGAAGTAATTAAATTAAGAGCAATTTCAAAATAAAAAAAAAGAGGGTGGAAACTTACTGGGTTCAATGATGTGACAAGCATTAGCGACTGCAGGTTCATGCAAATGGTCACGCACCAAGAACACATGATTGATCAGTTCCAGATCTAAAGGTTAAAACTGTAATCTAAAACATTCTCTCTAGCCAAAAACTGACCTCGTGCAGCAATTTTGAAATTCTTTCCTTATTAGCTTGAATCCCCCTCACACAGTTCTTCTCAAATGAGGCAGATGCATCTCCGAGTAATCTTATTGACTGCAGAAAAGAGTCGAACAAACTACTTCAGTGGACAAGACAGTAAAATCTCAATGACGTTTAAGTATGGGCCATGTGCATGTCAATGAATTCAATGCATATTTCCAATATTGTACAAACACAAGATAATAAATATGTCACTGTAGGCAATGAAATTTGTTTGTCAACTTAGATCCAGGTAGAAGATAAGCATTTATGATTCTGCTACATTCATCTTCATATGTCATCTAAGAGAGAACTGTACAACAATGACAATTTCAAAGACAAATCTAATGAATATATACCTTCAGAAACCAGATTTCATCAGCATTCCCCATTTTGTTTAAACCATTATCTTGTCTAATTGAATCTTGCCAAGAAAGGTAACACGACAGTAAAATTGAAATTTGAAATCCACTCTCAAAAACTTTAGAAAATAAAATAACCAGATTCAGAACTGGTGCAAAAACAAATCATATCAATTAGGGGTTTTCCTCTGATGAATCATTTGCATTCCAGGTTATAACACCTGGTATACCACAACGCAAACCTTAAACTTTGGAAATTATCTAAAAGTAAAAACTGCGTAGCAGTGTCACATACATGGAGAAGATTACTAGCAATCATTGGCTTGAACACATTTAGTTCAAAGTGGCCATTAGATCCACCCACTGAAATGCCGACATGATTTCCCATAACCTGCAATTTGAAGAGAAAAGCTTTTAAGGTTTTTCCTTTTCTAAGGAAAATTCCATTCTGAGTCAGGTTCCAAAATAAAAGGTTAAAACCCATAAAAAAAGTAGTAACAACCATTTCCACATATGATCAACTGCTTGCTGGTATAAATCCATCGATCCTAAGGAGCAAAATTAACCGACCTAAACTTACCTGAGCACAAACCATTGTGAGAGCTTCACACTGGGTTGGATTCACCTTTCCCTGACAAAGGATAAATCACATCATACAACAACCTAAGTGAATAGAATTTGAAATTAGGTCATGCGACCTGAAAACTTTTGGTTCACAAACAAAAATGACCGGACAAAGATTTACTGGCATAATACTGCTTCCTGGCTCATTTTCAGGAAGAATGAGCTCACCAAGGCCACATCTTGGACCACTGAACAAAGAAAGAAGAGTAAGTTCCAAACCAAGGCAAAAATAAATAAAGAACATGGAAAAGAATATTCACATTAGTGTATCGACCTTCCTAAGAAACGTATATCATTGGCAATCTTCATCAAAGAAACAGCAACTGTGTTGAATGCTCCACTGGCATGAACACAAGCATCATGTGCAGCCTGGGAAAGATTTATATGAGATTTAAGCATCAAAAATGACTTCGCAATTTACCAAAAATGACTGTATTTTAAGCATCACTTAGTGATTGAAATGATAATGAAATTGGAAGATAAGAAAAGAAAAACAGAGCAATTAAGATTTTGAAAACTGACCAAAGCCTCAAACTTGTTTTCTGCTGTGATAAACGGTAGGTTTGTTTCTTCAGCCACAGCTGCAGCTATCTTTTCATCAAAACTAGATGGATGCAAATATCAATAGCTGTTAACGAACAAAAATATTTTGATTAAACCAGTTAATCTACTTTTTACACAACTGAGATGGCTCAAAAAAATTTGTACTTCTATCTTTGACAAAAACAAAATAGACATAAAGAGTGCCAATAAACCATACTGTTTGAACAGGTGCATATGTTTTATGCTTTCTTTCAAATGCATTCATCCTATCCTGTGCTCAGATGATTGTGATAATTCTCTCATGTAAGCACATACATAAACAGTTTATTTATGATATCCAACAAGCAAAAAAAGCCTCTTAAAGAGGCCATCACCTAAAACCATTGCGGCTGGAGTTTTTTACTCACAAGGACAAGACTAACATTTCTTGTGTTTGGGAAAATTTTCAATTACAATTCCCAAAGACACCAAAATAGAAGCTGTGTGAACGTGCTTTATACTCAAGGCCATACATACCCTTTCTTCGTGTTCAGTCCAGTTCCAACAGCAGTTCCACCTTGGGCAAGCTGCATGGATATCAATGCATATTAAAAGTATATCCAGAAAAAGAAAGGGAACAAGGAAAAGACGCAGAATGAAATTAAGTATTGTCACTTGATATAACCGGGGTAGAATCCAGATGATTCGATCAACCCCATATTTAACCTGCAAACAATGCAAACGATTTTGAGTAAGTGAGAAAAAGAACAGCAAAGGAACATGAAGAAAGCCTTATAAAAAAAGAGAAATGACTTGTGTGGTATAGCCACTGAATTCTTGCCCTAGGGTCAAAGGTGTTGCATCTTGGGTGTGAGTGCGGCCAATTTTGACAATATCCTTGAATTCAACAGACTGTATAGGACAACAGGATTATCATCAGTTTGAAACAACATATAGAAGTTCAAAGGCACAAATATGCACATAAGAATAAAAGTAAATGTGAACTGAAATGCATGAAGGTTAAACCCCGCAAAAGTTAGTGAGCCTAGAAAGACCTTGCTCTAGAACCTATCGTGGGGACAGAAAGGATTATAGCTTGTAACAGACCAAGAGACAAAACTAAAAGTATGCCTTCAAAAAAGTTAGTAGGAGGATGATATAATATCTTGAATAACAAAGAAAATTGAAGACCTTATCCGGCAAAGTTCCACCTGAATTAAAGTTAAAATAATCAAAATTTTCAGATTGCAGTAATAGATTAATGGTGTAAATTCACTTCAATTTATTTGTATCTTTCTGCACCCAATGAAAAACAAAGTTTAAAGAATCACAAAAGAACTTTACTAGCACCAATATTTCATGCTCTTAAAAAGAACTAAACAGTTTAGAGATCTCCTACAGCTGTAGATTCCAGCAATAATATGGTGACATCAAGATACTGATATTGAAAAACAAATACATGCAATGCTCAACCATGTGGCTGAAAGGATTGATTCACATGGACAACGTGAAAGAAATTGGGATGAAAAATAACTACGCAAAAGTGTACAGTATCCAGCACAACATCTGTATTTATTCTTTATACAATTAGGTGTGAACCTTAGCATGTAGTGCATTTTGCAAAATTTTCAACTTTGGTAGTAATCTTGAATTTATTTCAGTTGCAGCTGCAATGTGCATTACCTGGAAAGCAAGAGAAAGAACAGTCAAATATAAAGACAATAGAAAGATTCTACGGATCAGCAACTTTATATAGATTTTACAAGAGTTCTGCAGAAAGAATTTCCACATAATATTTATTGTTTAAAATGTAAGATGTAATTATGTTCACTGTTGTGAATGCATCACCAAAGATACTAGCAATATACACATAACTGTAAAATACAAATCATGCTTACGGTTGGGAATGTGTCATTAGAAGACTGTGATCTGTTCACATGGTCATTTGGGTGCACAAATTTCTCACCACGCTTATGGCCAAGGATCTCGGCTGCTCTATTGGCAATGACCTAGAAAATCCATGAGAAATAACATAAATCATCTTCTTTTTTTCTGGAAAAATGAAATTACATATTGACATAACATACAAAAGCTTTTGTACTGCTTAATCATTTTATAAACCAAATCATCACTTTATCATTTGACAATTTTGTATCTTAGGATTCAGAATATTACACAATCCCATGACAGAATTCCAAAGGAAAGGGAAAAACACCAGATAACCACCATTCATTTTTGTTATATACACTTTCAAGTTGCCTTCAACGTTCAATGTTTAGATTTCTAAAACATGACCCCCTGGGATGTTAATGGCTAAAGAAAAAAATGATCAGATCAGTGTAAACCCAAGTTTAGATAGATCATACTTTCATGGTATGTGCTAGAACAACATACAATTCAGATCTAGGAAATCTCCTGAACTTTTGCAGTCACTAATTCCATGTTCTTGGGAAAGATTCCCAATCTTCCCCAAACTCTCTTCATACACTTTAGTGGTTGAATACTTGATACAGTGAAAACCTCTTCCGTGGCAGTTTAAGATGCTCAAGAATTGTGAAACCATTTTCATCATAGCATGTTCCTCTTTGCATTTCATTCATCGTTGCAGTCTAAAAAGACTACTGGAGAACTTGATTTACCATTGTCTTCGACAAACAACAACAGCATGCGGAACGAAACACACACAAATGGTGGGCAAAGGAACTGACCTCGTTGGCATTCATATTAGATTGAGTACCACTACCAGTCTGCCATATGACAAGTGGAAAATGATCGTTGAGCTTCCCCTCAGCCACCTCATCGGCAGCTTGCATTATTGCTTTCCCTATGGATGAATCGAGCCCGTACTCCATGTTCACCTGCAACAACAACAAAATAATAAAACTCTATCTCAACAACAAACAACCAATAAGCGAAATCTGTCTCCACGCAGACATCATCAAATTGACAAGAAGTCGAAGAAAAGATCAACCTTGGCAGCGCATTTCTTAAGAACACCAAATGAACGAATGATAGGCTCTGGCATTCTCTCGCGCTCCCCTCCTATATCGAAGTTCCGCAACGACCTTTGAGTTTGTGCACCCCATAATCTAAAAATTTCACAGTCGCGTGACGTAAAAAAAAAAAGGAAAGAAAACAAACAATGATGAAAGAATATAAGAACAGAAACTGAGATTCCAAAAGAGCAGCTATGACTTACTTATCATCAGGAACACGTATGGGCCCAAAAGTGTCTCTCTCCTCTCTGTATCCCGTGGAATAAGATCTCCAACAAGTCGCATAACGCAGCGCCGTCTTGGATCCACCGGAGAGGCGGCGTGAAACCATACACACGGCCATTTCTAGCTCCGGAAGTTTCCTACAAATTGTATCAAAAACAAGATGCTATGTGAGTAATGATTAAACCAAGGATTCATAAGAAATCGAACTAACTACCTCGGGGTGAAGCGAGGATGCTTAATGAAATGTGGGAGAAAGTGGAGGCTTGTTGAGATTTTGCTATAATGGAAAAAAGGAGCAGTAAACACAGACCTTGGATCAAAACTCCGCAGTGACAGAAGTCGTAACTCTTTTTTATTTTTATTTATTTTTATCATTTTAATTTTAATTATACTGTTATTATTTTAATAAAAAATTAAATTAAATTTTAATTTTAATTTATAAAAATTAAAAATGATTAAAAAACAAAATAATTAGGTTTGTAGTATTACGTCTGTGAAGCATATTTTCATTTTTGTTTTCTAATTATTTTAGTTTTAATTTTTAAATAAAATTTATAAGATAAAAATTTTAAATTTTAAATATTGATTAATTTATTCAAATCGTTTAATTAATTTATAAATTATAGAAAAATTTAAATTTAAATTTAAATTTGATTAATTTTATTTATTATGATTATTATATTAGCTCGAGCTTGCATGCATATTAATATAATATTAAACATCTTGTATATCTATGATAAAGTTTTTTCTACATAGTATGCTTGTGAAATGTAAATAAATTATACAATATATTATATATGTGGACAATTTATTTTGATTTCAGCAATTTATTTTAATTGATTAATTTACTAAAATTGTTTAAGTAATTTATAAATTATAGAAAATATTAAAATGAATTTTAATTTTAATTCATTTATAAATTATAGAAAATAATTAAATTAAATTTAAAATTTGATTAATTTTTTATTGTTTTATGTTCTACATTTTTATTAGATTTATAAACTTAGTTTTTTAAAGATAAATATCTAAAATCTAAATTGTTATGAAAATATTCAAAAAATACTAAAATATAATACTCATTTTCTTATAATTTTTTTAAAATCATGCTCTTATAAGTCATTTATACACGAACAACTAATTTTGCTAAATATCTATAATAAACAACTGATGTTATCCACTGATCAAATAAGTTGATATAATGATAAAATCAACTAACTATTGATAAAATAAGCTATTAGCTAATACAATCAGTCGATTGTCAAACAAGGCCTAAACGTTTAAAGTTTACCTTTTTATTTAGTTGCTACTATCTGCTAATCATCCTTTACAACAATAAGAAAATAGCCTAAAACACATTTATACTCGGTTTGTTCGTTTTGTGTCTAATCCAATATTCTAATTAATTACGCTATATTCATCATTAACTTGTTTGTCATATGAGCTCCTAACCATTTCCTTAGTTAATTTTATCTTAAAAGAAGTGTTTTTTTATTTACGTAATGTAATGTTTTTGATAACAGAATTTGTATGTTTTGTTTGATAAAGATCATATTTAGCAATCAACTGATTATATTAGTTATTAGTTGATTCTATCAGCAGTTAGCTGATGGCTGATTATATCAGTTAATTTGACCGGCGGGTAACATCAGTTATTTATTAAAGATATTTAGTAAAATTAGTTGTTTAACATTAGCTGTTGCGTATAAACCAATTTTTAATTTAATTTAATATTTTCTATAATTTATAAATTAATTAAATAATTTTAATCAATTAATCCATTTTTAAATTTAAATTTTTATATTAAAATTTTATTTATAATAATAATAATAATAATAATAATAATAATAATAATAATAATAATAATAATAATAATAAAACAAAAAATGAAAATAGTGTGACAGGTGTGACATAAGTGACAAGCGTGTGACATGAATACAAACTAAAATAAATGTATTTATTTATTTGTTATCATTTTAATTTTAATTTTTATAAAATTAATATTAGCATAATTAAAATTAAATTTTAATTTAATTTTTTATTAAACTAATAGTAGTATAATTAAAATTAAAATGATAAAAATAAAATAAAAAACTCACATGTTATGCCTGTGACACTTATGTCACGGGCATAACATAAGTGCATGTCATGACTTAACTTGTACGGTCGTGTAAGTGCAAGTTAAATCACTTAATTTGCACAACCTCTAACAATGACGTTTTTTTTAACTAAATAGAGTTAGATAAAATAACATTAGACAAAAGATCTGGATTCAGAGGAAAGGTGAACTGTAGCTATGCTATTGGCCTTCAACTACCTTATGTCTTTGTCTGTTTGTCCAAAATGTTCAATGTTTTGTTGTCTCTTGTTCTTGAGTAGTTGTCCCTTTTGATACCATAGCTCAAATCAGTAAACTCAAACTTGGTAAGTTATATGCTGCTTCTATAATGTATTCATATTTCCCTGGGAGAGTTGATCAGCGATATCAGCCTGAGAGAACCATAAACCACTACAAGAAAAGTAGGAATTGGCGATGAAAAAATACCAACAGAAAGTAACATTAATGGGAAAATTTTCGTTTAGCGGTGATAGTAATATCCGTCAGTAAATATGAAAGGAAATTATTCTAGCAAAATTTGCAACAGATTTAGCGATGGTATAAAATGCCCGTTGATAAAGAAGGGGGGAATTATTGGTAGAATAAAAAGGTTTTGAGTTTACCGATAAAAATTTGTTCGTCGATAAATTTCGTTGGTAAATTTTCAAGGTAGTCATCGTCGTCTACTTCGACTTTAGTGTTTTAAAGTAAAAGAAAACGATGTCATTTAGTTTAACACCAAACGACATCATTTTCTTTTACATCAAACTCAGCTGAAAGATCCTCATCTCCCCACAACTATTTCTTCTTCTTTGTCTGTTTCATCACTCCTCTCGTGCAATTTTCTTCTCACCGGTTTCTCTGTCATAAACTCCTCTTCTGCTCGTCGGCGTTTGTCTTCTCTAGCCACTGTCATCATATCCTTCGGTAGAGGTATTTTTGTACCAACTGTCATGTTTTTTTTCATATATTGGATGAAAGTTAATTTGGATATTTGATTATTTTCGTTTATTTGTGTATTCTGTGATTGGAAAACAATTTTAAGGTATAAATGTTAGTGATAGTAGGGACGAGACTTGATTTTGGTTGTGATGTTGAGATGAATTTCTGATGCATGTAAGGTATTTGATGAAATGTTTGTTTTTTGAAAAAATGATTTCAGTTCTTTTTTAGTACGAATTTCATAATTTCAGTTATTTATTTCCCCCAGATAAAGTGTAGTGTTAAATGGTATTTCTTCTTTTATCTTTTATTGACTTGAATGGTAGATAAAAGAGTGAAAAGAACTGAATGTTAAAGGGTATTGCTTTAAATACCCTTCAAAAAAAGAATAAGAAATAGTGTTAAAGGGTATTGCTTTACATGTCCATATGATCTCTAATGTTCGCTAGATATTGTCAATGAGATGACAATCACATTTCACTTTCGAAGACACTTCTGTGACTCTTTTCAATGACCCTCAAGTCCAAATGGCGATGTTTCATGTTCAACAACCGTGAGACCATAATTATCTAAAAACCTATTTGACACTCATTAATCAACCTATTAACTCTTTTAATCTTGTTTTGTAATGTAAATAAAAGTTGATTAGGCTTCCACTTAATGGCCTATGCTGAGCAAACTCTGTCAAAAGGCATATATCAACACTTATTGAGCTTCTTAACGAAAGCATTGACATTGCAGCTGTTGGGGAATAGTTGTCACCTTTCTACTACCTATCCAAAACCTTACAGTGTGTTATGATATACTCAATCTACAGCGTGTTCTGATATACTCAATCTACACGCTTACATGTGTTCTTTCTTCAGGAAAAAAGTATAATAAAAAAAGCTAGATGTTAGGATTGTGTTTGAAACCCTTTTACTAGTTCTATGTATCATATAGTAAAATTCTAAGTTTTCACTACATTATTATAACTATAGTATCAATACATATATTGAAATGAAAATGTTAATCATAAGAGAATTGGAATTCCAATCAAACAAAAATTGGATTTCTCATCCCAAAAACCAAGAGTCTGAAAGTAATTTTCATGCTGGACTAAGAATTCTAGAATAAGAACATAAAAATCCAACTTTTGTGCAATTTATTTGGTGGAAAACATATTGGGACCCGATTTTGGAACCGGACCCCAACCGAAAAAAACGAAAAACGGAATCAAACGGAAAAACTAAAAACAAAAGCAGAAAGCGAAAACGAAGGAAATCTAACGTGGAAAGCCAAAAGCGGAATCGGAATCTGAAAAACAAAATGCGGAAGCGAAAGGAAACGAAAACTCGGAATGACAAAGTAGACGGAAACCAAAGGAAATCAAATTGGTTCGGAATCAAAGCAAACAAACGGTTCAATCGAACTGAAACAAATTTTCGACATCCGATACGCGGACCTTAAAATAAACGTGCGTTGGAAAACCCATAAGACACTTTTGGTCTATCCCTATCTGAAACGGTATAAATTTTTTTTTCAGCATTCAAAACAATACCAATTTCTAAATGGAATTTAACAATTCCACAACCTTAATTCATTTCATTCTTCAAATTCATCATTTCTCATCTTTTAAACAAAACATATATCTTATTTTCTTTTTCCTTAAAC
>JAOSBK010000001.1:17328990-17339344 GCA_027568895.1 Erythroxylum shatona | reverse complement strand
TTTAATTTAATTTTTTAGAGTTTAATTATTAAATTAAATTTTTATCAAATCAATAATTAAAATCAAGGAAAAGTTTTAAATAATTTCTTTCATAATTGGATTATGTTTGAAATTATAAATATAATGAGATTATATTATTTTGATAAGATCGAAAATTTTTGCAATTTTAAATCCCTCAATAAAATATTAAGTTCACGTTATGAACGAGATAATTGTCTCCCATTATTTGAGAATAAAACCATAATTCTGTTTATTATTTGGCTTGTTGAGTAAACTCAAAGTCACTTTAACCTGAATATGTTTTATCTTAAATTAACGGGTTATACTTAACTAAAATTGTATAATTTGGATGAGTAAACTCATGATCATATAAATATAGAGGCAGGGTTAGGAAAAATATTTTTGATATATTTTTGACAAAAGTTGTCACCTAACAGTTCTAGGAATCACATGAGATGTGATTGAAAAGTTGTTTTCTACCTAATTTATTTTTAGTTAGTTTGTTGAGTAAACTCAAGATCTGTAACATCCCATTACCCATGTTAAGGCAAAAATAGTGATTATGAGAATTTACTAAGAAACAAAAAATGCATATCATGCTTAAGCTAATCATGACATGCACATTTTTACACATGAATATGATTTTACATGCATTAATTGACATTTTCTAGGTATAATTGATTGTTAAAATGCAATTAAAATGTGAATTGTGAATTATCTGAGCTGAAAATTTATTTGGAGACTATTAGTATTATTTTGAAATTTTTGGTGAATTTTAGGAAATTTCTGAAAATTTGGGGTAATTTGAAAATTTGGAGTTTTTTTTGGAAAAAATGTAGAAATATGGACCAATTATTTTGTGTGGACTGCTTAATTAGTTAACAAATGGCAGCATGAGTGAATGACAAATGAACTAGTAATTAGGAGACATGTGGCAACTTAAGGAGGAGATAAATAGCTTACATGCCAAATGACACATGTGAAGATAGTTTGGAGACACCTTGCACCTAGTTGATTAAGCTAAGTTGCTACTGGAAAAATCCACCATCTTCTTCTCCTTTCTCCACCGAAAGTTGCTGCTAACACACATCCCTGAAATTTGGTTTCAACATTGCCAAATGACTACATCAACTTCATATTTGTAACCTTTACAAGATAGTCTTGTTTTTACCTTTACTTTGTGACAACCTTGCAAGTTTGGAGGGCTAGATTAGCTTGAGGTTTTGAAGTAGAATTTGAGCTTAACAAGTAGAAATCTGATCTTTAAGGCATGTGATTATGATGATTGAATTAGGAAAGATTGTATAAGATGTTGATGAGGAAGTGTGCCAGAATATTATAAACTGGAAAACTTCCACTGAACATATTTCGGTAGTCTGATGATAACTTGATCTGTGGATTTCTAAATGAGTTGATTCTTAATTAAGATTTAACTAGAGACATATATCTACAACTTTCTTGAAGAAGTTGAATGTTAATTCTATCTCTAAGTATTTCAAAATCTTGCTGGAAGTGGAGTTAGGAGTTCTGTTACAATTTAAAAACAGTCTGAAGTGTTTTGGGTATAACTTTCAGTATACTGAATAAATTGTACAATTTTGATGTTATTAGAAACTGGAAGCATAGTGGAATAATTTTCTAGAAGAAAGTATTACTGAAATACACCATTTTCCTTGTCATAATGATCATGCAAAGTTATCCCGAAAGAGGGTGTTAGGATGAAAATGCTGAGGTGTGCTGGAATTTTATAACTGGAATGTTTTTACTGAATATGCTTCGGTATTTTGGTTATATTTTGATCTGTAGATTTGAAAATGAAATTATTCTTGATTTAAATTTAACTAGAGGTATTTAGCTACAAATTTTAAGAAGAAATTGAATTTTAACTCTGTCCTTAACGGTCTTGAAATTGCACTTGAAATTGAGTCTTAGCTTAGGCAGTAACACTACAAGGGAAAGAAATCATGTCCTGAGTTTATCAAAGAAACTGAATTGATTTAGGTTGAATCAGAAAATAGTTTCTTCACCAAAGTTGTATTTCATTCTCTTATCTTTCAATTGGTACTAAGTTTGTAATTTTTGGATATCTGAGCTGAAAGATATGGGTTGTACAATTAGAGGATATGATCATGTACTAGTCAAAAGTTCAAATATACATAGTCTGTGGTATTGTGAGCATAACTCATAAAATACTAAATCAAATTGGATGATCTTGGAGTTATTAGAAACTTAAGACATTGGAGAACAACTTTACAGAAGTAAGTGTTGCCTAATTTTGTCATTTACCCTATCATATTAATTATACAATGTTGACTAAAATCTTATGGGTACAAAATCTAAAGTGGTCAATTAGGTTATAAAATTAATTTCACATTGTTTTATTTTGGTCCAAATTATAAGGACAAATGATATTAATGAGGGCTTTGGCATCTGATCGATTTGATGATGAGAATTACAATAAGATACCTAGAATTGTCATTGAACATGCATTGTGCATACTTTCTATACATAGATGTGCATAAAGGAATACTTATACATTTGTACAAAGGTGTGATATTTGTAAATGTGTTTTGTATGATATAAAGGAGCTCATTGGATGCCAGTTAGACATTGCCAGACCATCCAGGCAATAGCATATTGGAGCGTATTGTGAGTCAACCTAGATGAATTTCTGAGGATTGATTTAATTTGATTTGTTAAGTTTCCAATTATTGAACTATTGCGATTGTTTCAGAATTCTAGATTTAAAGTCTGAGGAGTATATAGTTAGGTATGTATTGGAAGTACTTGATTGCCTTGAGATTCTGAAGGATTAATTTGATTTGATTTTGCCAAATATTGAATTGTTACGATTGTTTATGAATTTCGGACTCGAAATCCGAGGAGTTAAATAGTTGGGTATATATTGGAAGTGCTTGATTGCCTTGAGATTCTGAATGCTATGTGAATTCTCAACGAAAATTGAATACCAGACTTAGATCCGATGATTATTAGATTCTGACTGTGCATTATATGTGACTGTTATACATGGCATAATCTGAACTTGAAGTATTTCATAAAATGCATGCTTAGATAAAGGCATTGTGGCCGGAGTAGCCAATATGAAGCGCTTACACGTAGAGCTTTACTCCGTAACTACTGATTCTGCATGTAAAGCTATGCTTCGTTATAATTGTTTCTGACTGAGCCCAATGGGCCAATAATTGTATCTGTATGTGAAAGGCACTCTGTCACAACATTAATAACGAATCTGAAGTCTTATATGCATCTGTATTTGTTTATATATATGATCTGATTCGCAAAGGTTAAATGATGTGCCTTGACGTTGTGACTATTGGAAATATACATGTTCTGTATGATTAATTGTAAAATATGTTATTTGTGTATGTGAATCCAGTGAAATCATCAATGATGATTCACTCATTAAGTTTACAAAACTCATAAAAATATGTGGTTTTCAGCTACGAGACAGAGACTTAGTGTTAATTCTGGATTAGAAGAACGTTTTGCACTAAGTTATGGCTCAGAGGTCTGTCAGTTGACGTCAGAGAATTATAACTTTTATTTTGTAGTTTTGCTAGAGCCTGTATGAGGTTTTGTAAATATTCATCTAATGGAAATAGTGTAGACTTTGTGAATGAATGCAATGAATTGTTTTAAAATTTAATGACTTATGATTATATTAGATGATGTCATGTGTAAGTTGGATTTGTTTTTGCTCTAACATGTCATTATCATAGGATATGTACTTGAATATTCTTGAATGTTTGGGTATGTACCTTGTGGTAGTGGGATGTTGCAGATGAAGTACATAGCTCAGTTCCATAATGAGGTGGATGAGTTGAAGGGAAGGTAGAGCACGTCATCCCAGCAATCAAAACATCCGCGGTTACTAAATGAATAGCGTACTTATAGTCATTTTGTATAAATTACAAATACTTATTATATACAAAATAATTTTTTATTATCAATTAAGATAATTTTTATTTTATATCATCAATCAACTTTTTGTTTTAACAAATTAAATGTTAAAACAAATCAAAATATTATCAACAGATAACTCATAACTGTTTAAATTATATATCAACCAAATATCATCAAATAAAATATAATGCAGAGAAATTTTAAAAAATAGTTTTTAGTAAATTTACCGACTAAAAAAATAAGTCCTTTGGTAAAATCTATTCAATTTACCGACGGATAACTAATAACCATTAGTGATGACATCATTAACTTACCGACGAAATAACCAGTTTCATTGGTAAGTTTGCCGACTGACATATCTTATCCGTCGGTAACTTTGCCGACCAATGACAACACAGAACAACCGTCAGTATATTCGTCGACGGTTACACAAAATTTTCATCGGTAAATTTGCGATAGATATTCTGTGATTTATCGCAAATTATTACCTACGGCCGTTTTTTCGACGCCTTTGTCCGTCGGTAAATTTCGTCGCTAACTTAGTTTTCTGACAAAATATATAGATGTTTTGTCAGTAATTTTTGCCGTTAAGCTTCATTTTTCTTGTAGTAAACACTCTTCCAAAGATCCAAATACAGCAGACTCTATATCAAGGATATAGCACCTAATGATGAAGGCAATATTGGCGAGAGCGCCTCTGGTGAAGGAAAATCATATATGCTAAGACCCCGTGTGATGTATTTGGATGAAGAGACACTACAGATATGCAACCATAAGATCCAGTGAAGTTATTTCCTTGACTGAAAAGCAAACACAAGCACTTTTTGGGATGCCTGACATAGGAGTTGCAGATGATGGTTCACTAAGCACAGAAAGTGATGAAGTTGTCTCAGTTACTTTCTCTGGATTAACATTGCTGGTCCTGGAGGCAGTAGCATTTGGATCATTCCTATGGGATGCAGAAACATATGTTGAATCAGAGTACCATTTAAACAGCACCTAAAACTAAACATTTAGAATGGAACTTTGTGTAAATTATCACTTTCTTTCTTCTGGTGCTACCTCCTGAGTAAGACAATCTTCAGCTTTACAATCCTCAAGACCTTCACTATTTAGAAACAAACTACAATGAAAACAACAGATATTGGAACGTTAAAATATTCTTCGCGATGTGAACAAGCCAATCTAGTTTGGTTGTAGAATGGACATTGAAGTCACATAGCACAAGCGAAGGAAAAGCTCGCTGCTAAATCCATCTTTCCTTGAAGAACCCTCTAATGCCAAGTTCATGAACTCGAGATGCTCTCCTTTTTCTCAGCTATGGAATATCTGAAAACGTGGAATTGCTTGCTGAGCTTCTATCCCGCATTTAAACTGTGGAGGTAAATTGTGTTGAGAGGAGATTAGAAGCATCACTACCATACAAGCCATGCCTAGGAATTAATGCATCAAGAGTAGTGCTTGTTTTTCTTTGATTCTCTCTTCATAATATTTTTTTCTTTCTTTACTCCACAATAACTCAAATATGCAATTGATGTGACATGTTTTTCTATAGATGAAAATTAAGTTATGAAAAATAAATAAATAAAACAAAAGATTATTAACAATTATTTGAATGTAAAGATCGGAGCAACATGTAATTATAACATCCAAAAAGGTACATGCACACATCATGTAGGTTTTATCAAGTTATTGTGCCTAGTTGTTTGCTTTGGTTCAAATTTATAATTATGGCCTTACAGGGATTGTGGTATCACTCTTGTAAGCTGGATTCCAATATTTAATAATGCTTCAAATTATTCACTGAACATGATAAGTTTAAGGACCAAGTCGCCCTCGTCATACTCAGCGTTCATTAATTACAAACTAACCTTGAGGCTTCTTGCTTATCAATTGGCTAATTGCAAAACAATGCAGTTGTTATGTCGCTATATATGGTATGGACCATGGTCCATGGACCACTTGACGACGTTGACACTTCTCCAGCAGTCAGCCAGCTTACACATAACGCAGATGGATATATAATTAGATCTTAATTATATTTAGGTACAGCTAACTTTTTGTCCTTGAATTGTTTTATGAACTGATCCTACTCTTTTTATAATAATATTTTAATAGTCCTATTAATAATAACAAATTAATTGAGTTCGAATTAATTCAATATAAAGTTTTCAGACTAAATCTAATTTAGTTAAAATTAAATTCAAATTAATATTCACACTCAATCGATTAATAACAATTATTTTAAGTCAACGGTAAAAATATTATGTTTAGCATGATGATATTTGGATACAAACAGAATTAAACTAAATACGGATGATAACATTAACTTTTTAGTTAATAAATACAAATATTGAATTATAATAAAAAACGTGTCTTAATCCATATGAAGATAACCAATATCTCTTGGTTTACTATAAGCATACCCAAAAATTAATAATCGCTTGTAATATATACGCATGGATGAGCATAAAGGTGTATGAATATGGCGTGAAAGTAAGTGTCCCTGTTGAAGATATACGTGCTATTACAATGACTAGATAGAGCGATATGTGTCTGTTTCCTCAATTATTCCTCAAATTTCACATTGATGAGATCTAACCAATTGAAAGACTTATAGTTCAATCTTGACGGAACATGTTACGTGAGTTTTAGTTAGTTGTCCCTATTAGAATTAAAACACCATATAAGCCATTGAAAAATGGATATGTCCTCATCATATTGGGTTGTCACCTTGTTTCGGTTCACCTAAACCACAAGAAATCACCAAACCCGTTATCCATTCCCGTTGTTGTGAGTGTAGAGGGTTCTTGTTGGATATTAGAATACAATTATACAATCTTTTTTCGTTTGAACTATTCGTTTGTATGATCGGGCATATATATGTGTGTGTGTGTGTGTGTGTGTTTGTGTGTGGATAAAGAGAGGAAGTTGTGGAGAAACATTATGAAGAAGAAAGAAATGATGAAGATGAAAGACAATATGAATTCTGTATTCTGTTGGTCTTCATCAGTATCCAACAAGACCTTACTAATAAGACTCTTCCTTTCTATCCTTCTTTGTACTACCAATGCAGCTTTTAACATCTCCACCATTTCCTTCGACGAAGTTTACACACCTCTCTTCGGAGATGGCAATCTCATTCGCTCTCCTAATGCCAGAAGCGTACGCCTTCTCCTAGATCGCTTCACAGGTACATAACCGCTTCTAAGTCTATCATATTTACGTAACTCGTGTAGATTCTTCTTATCGTCTTTGCACTGTAGACTGAGTTTCCGGCGAACTATTACTGAAAATCATTGTTCGTTATGGAAATGGATGATCAGGGTCTGGCTTTATTTCGTCTAAAATGTACAAATATGGATTCTTTAGCGCTAACATCAAGCTTCCAGATGCTTACACGGCCGGTGTGTGTGTCGCCTTCTATGTAAGTGATGAGTGATCACATGGTTTCTAATGATCCTGACCTCTGATTCAGATCAGGACTTTTGAGTTTCTTAAACAGTAAAAAATTCAAACATTCCTGGATGTTTCAGATAAGTCTCTATATCTTCCACCCCTTGGATTGCTTTTGAATTATGTGCTTAACTTTCTTTATAAAAACTCCAACCATTGTGTGGTTTGTTTCAAATTATAATAATTAAACCATACAGATTGATACACTTTCATGATAGTTAATGATGAGGTGCTATGATTATGAATGATGATCATAGTCGAAATTGTCAAAAGCAGACATCAAACGGTGACGTGTTCCCAAAGACACACGACGAGTTGGACTTCGAGTTCCTAGGAAACGTGGAAGGGAAGCCCTGGAGGTTTCAGACGAACTTGTACGGGAACGGCAGCACCTTCAGGGGTAGAGAAGAAAGATACGAGTTATGGTTCGATCCTACAAAGGATTTCCACAGGTATAGCATCCTGTGGACGCCGAAGAACATCATGTGAGTTCTCACAAACTTTGGTTTTCAAGTTAGATTTTTTTTCAGCCATCTTTTGAAATATTATATACTGACGTCTGAATTAAATGCAATCACCTCTTGTCCAACGAGTAAGAAACGTCAGATTGTGTCACAAGTTAGCAAATAACTATTAAGAGGAGTTGTTATTTCTGATTACCTAACTTGGTATTAGTCACTTCCAACTGACAATTTTTCCATGTCCATTTCCTTTTCTTAAATCGAATAAGTTCATTGAATGTTTGCTTGCACGTCTGCATCATTTAACAAACTTTCAGATTTTTCATTGACGAGGTTCCGATCAGAGAGGTGGTGCGAACAGAGGCAATGAACGGTGAATACCCGACAAAGCCTATGTCATTATACGCGACCATATGGGATGCGTCAACTTGGGCGACTTCCGGTGGCAGATACAAGGTTAACTACAAGTATGCACCGTTTGTTGCGGAGTTCAAGGACTTCACTCTGGAGGGCTGCGGAATTGACACCATTGAACAAGTTCCGGCAGCTGAGAGCTGCACCGAGTTGAACACTCGTCTTGCCGCTGCAGATTATGCCGTGATCACCCGGAAACAACGTAACGCAATGCGTAAGTTCCGGCAACGTTTCATGTATTATTCATATTGTTACGACACGTTAAGGTACCCCGTGGCGTTGCCGGAGTGTGTTATGGACCCTTATGAGAAGGAACGGTTCAAGGACACCGGACGGTTGAAAATCGGTGGCAATCATCGGCGATCCAGGCGGCAGGGACGAACACACCGTGTTCCGGACACGATGAGCAAGGCTATGTGATTGTAATTGTTTGTTGATTGATAAGATATCTGCTTCTCATTAATTTATTTGCTTAGAATAATTGATTTATAGGGGCAGAAACAGCCTCTTTGTTCTGTGTAATTTCTATTATTTAGAGTGTACTATTAAATCTTTTTTTTTTTTTTGTATAAAGGGAAACAGAACTAATAAAATTACATAACAAGTCGGGGGAAACAAATTCCCTCTAAATCCTCAGCAAGGAGGCTTTGGCACCTAACAGGGGTAGTATCAAAAATGGTGAGACCGACTGAAGTAGAGTCGACGTGAGTAGTGAGCCAGTCAGCGCATCTGTTGCCCTCTCGGTAAATGTGCCGATGTGCAACAGTCCAATTCCGGGTGAGAAGCTCATGGATGCCCAGGGCAATGGGGTTGAGGGCCTGGGAACGACGCTCCGCGGACGAGAGGAGAAGATGCACCGCGAGGGAATCCAGCTCGAGCTCGACGCGGCGGAATCCTCGATCCCATGCTAACATAAGGCCAGTATAAACGCCCCATAGCTCAGCCGACACTGGATCACACCACCCGAGTTGCTGGGAGAAGCCGCCAAGCCAGAGGCCCTCACTATCCCGCAAAATGCCACCAGCTGAAGCCGAGGAGCTAGTGCAGGCACCATCTGTGTTTAGTTTGACCCAACCGGGAGGCGGTTTGGACCAACTAACGAGATGCTGAAGCCGTTGACGAGGGCCAGTTGCAGCCTGGCTGGCCCAGTGGGAGGCCTGGAGTATCTGTCCTACAAAAGACAAAATGAGAGTATTAGGAGACAAAGGCCAGGAGAAGGCGGTATCAAAGATGGACTTATTCCTCCACGACCAAAGGAACCAACAGGTCGTGCCGAAAAGGAGCGCCCAATCATGATCCAAAACGCGTCGATGGTGATGGAGGTTCATGAGGATCCAGTGGCGAGTAGACAGGGTATAGAAATCCGGAGGAGTGAGGTCGACGGGAAATGTAGCCCAGACCCGGCGAGCTCTGGTGCAATCCCGGACTGCATGAAGGGGGGATTCGTCCAGGTGACAGTGGGGACAGGTGCTGTCAGTCGTAAGGTGGCGGCGGGCCCTGTATTGGTTGATGAGAAGCCGATCCTGGGCAAGTAACCACAAGTAAGAGCGAATGCGTTGAGGACCGGGCCACTGCCAAATGGCATGCCAAAGTCCATCCGGGGGAAGGGCGGCGTGGCCCATAAGTAGGGAATAGGTAGACGCAACAGTGAAGAGCCCAGTGTCTGAAGCCCCCCAAATCAATTTATCCCCTCCAAGATAAGACCGAGGGGGAAATGTGCCCGCGATCAGCCGGCACACTGGCAGGGGAAGGGAAGCATGGATAATATCCCAGTCCCAATCGCCTGTGTCACCAACAAAGTGGTTGGCGCTGAGGGGGAGGGAATGATCGGGAATAGTATGGGTGGCATGATCGAGAAGCGGGCCCACACCGGCGAGCCAAGGGTCCAGCCAAAAGCGTGTCCTAGTACCATCGCCGAGTCTCCATTGCAGACCGGTAGTCACAATGTGCCAGATAGATTTAATGCTACGCCAAACCATGGAGCCACCCGTCGTGTCAATGGAGGTGGGTAAGTCGTTGGCGTCGAAGTGGTATTTGGCCGAGAGGACTTGGACCCATAACGCATCTGGTTTAGCAATCAACGACCATCCGAGTTTAGA
>JAOSBK010000001.1:17302887-17324816 GCA_027568895.1 Erythroxylum shatona | reverse complement strand
TAATTAATCCCTCTCAATCCCTTCCTATGACAAATTTCCTATTTTACCCTTCCAGTAGGGGGTGGGATGTTACAATTGAACTCTTATGTGTTTAGTTTTAAAATGAAAAGCTAGATTTTTTGCAATATATAAGGCACTTTCACTATCACAGTACAAAGGAATTTTCTCTTATCGACGTCCAAACCCCTCCAAAAATCTTTTTATTAAGATTAATTCCTTGTAAGCTTATGTAACTGTCATATACTCAGCTTCTGTTGTAGATATTGCTACAACTATCTATAGTTTAGATACCCAACTTATAGCTCATCCTGCAATTGTAAACACATAACTCGTTAGGGATTTTCTTCTATAAAGATCGTCTGCAAAATTATAATCAACATATCATTTGACAATAAATTCAAATCCTTCAAAACATAGGGCAGCATCTGAGGTCTCATTAATATACCTTAGGATCCTTTTTATAACCCACCAGTGTTCTCAACTAAGATTTGCCATGTAACGATTAATCACTCCCACTGTATATGCAATGTCTAGTCTTGTGTAAATCATAGCAAACATTAAACTTTCCACAACTGAATACAATGCTCGAGACATGTCCTTCTCTGCTTCATTGCTAGGGCTTTTACTTGAAATTAACAAGAAGAGGGGTAGAGATTGACTTACAATCTTGCATATTGAAGTGTCACAAGATTTTCTTTAAATAATTCTTTTGAAAGTCAAATCTTTCTTTTATTTATTTCTTGGTAAATTTCTATCCCTATAATTTTGTTTGTTGGTCCTAAATGCTTCATTTCAAACTCCCCAGCTAACTGAGCCTTAAAATCTTGAATACAATCTTTATTGGAGCTTATAACCAATATGTCGTCAATATATAATAATAATACAAGGAAATCATTATTACCAAATCTCTTGAAATAGGCACGAGGGTCTGCACTAAATCGGTTGAATCTATGTCTCATTATGAAGGAATTAAATCTTTTTTACCAACATCTTGGTGTCTGTTTTAAACCGCACAAAGATTTGTTCAACCTGCAAATCAAGTTCTCTTTCCCTAATTCTTCAAAACCTTTTCGTTTATGCATGTAAATTTCTTCTTCAAGTTCTCCATAAAGAATCACAGGCTTTACATCTAACTGCTCTAAATATATATCAAATTTAGCATATATAACTAGGACAATCCGAATTGTATTAGGACAAACAACAGGTGAAAATTATCGCTCCACATGATCATCATTGTTACGTTTGATTTTGTATACACACTTGTAGCTAATGGGCTTTCTCCCTTGTGATAGTGACATAAGCTTCCATGACTTATTCTTATAAAGAGCTTATATTTCTTCCTATATTGCTGCCATCCAAAGTGATGCATCCGAGCTATCGGTTGCTTATCAAAATGTTGATAGTTCTCTATCTTCTGTTAAGAGACAGTATGCAACATTGCCTTTCATAATATAATCAGACTGTCAGGTTAGGGTTTTCCTTTCACATGTTGACCATCAAACTTCTATATTTTCATATTCAATCGGTTATTGCTCCTCGTGATCTGATATAGCTTTAGTATAATCTTTTTGTTCAATCTTCCTTTCTTCCTAAATCGTTACAACCTCATAAATTTCTTCAGATGTGCTACTTTGATCCTTCTCTTGTAGTTTATCTTCTGCAAATATGACCTCTTTACTAATGATGAGCTTGTGGGCAGTGGAATCCCATAGTCGGTACCCATTGACTCCATCAGCATAGCCTATAAATCTACATTTATTGGATTTTGGATCTAGTTTTGTGATCTCTTAGGTATTGTACATCACAAGCAAATGACTTCCAAATATGTGTAACTAAGAATAATCTACTGGTTTATCTGTCTATATCTCCATCAGTGTCTTCATATTAATCGATCTTTTTGGTGATCAATTAATTACATAGCAAGCAACCGTCACTGCTTCTACCCAAAAAGACTTTGTTATAGTTGCAGTTCTCAACATGGCTTTAGTTCTTTCAAGCAAAGTTTTGATCATTCGCCCTGCCATTCTATTTTGTTAAAGAGTGTGAGGCAACATGAATTGACGTTTCATGACTTCTTGATTACGAAGGTTGTAAAGACATCTATCTTTCTCTTGATAGGATACATCCATCATTTTTTAGAGTAATCATCAATAAAGGTCACAAAGTACCTTACTCCACCCAGAAACATATCTAGTACTTGCCATACATCAGAGTGAATCAATTCTAAAATATCTTTACTTCTACAATTAGATGCATTAAATTTCAATTTATGCTGCTTACTTGTAACACAGTGCTCACAAAAGAGTAATGATACTTTCGAGAGACCAGGGATTAGTTTCCACTCAGCAAAAATCTTCAATCCTTGTTCTGACATGCGTTCAAGTTTATGGTAAAACTTTGTTGCATTTTCTACAGAACTAACTGATGCAATTGATGCATTTGTATCCAAATGCATCTCTCTCATAAACTTGTATAAGTTTATAGCTATCATTTATGCCTTTATTACTATAAGCACTCCTTTGATCACCTTCATAACTCTATTATGAATGCAGATCTTGTACCCAATTTCATCCTATTGCCCTAAAGACAATATATTCTTCTTCAAGCCTTTCATATGTCACACATTTTGGATAGTGCGAATTGTACCATCATACATCTTCAACTTAATGGTGCCAATCCCAGCTATCTCTATGGCAATATCACTTCCCATATACACAGATCCTGCAGAGATAGGTTTATAAGTTTGAAGCCAATATCTACAAGAAGTCATATGTCATGTTGCTCCTAAATCCATTATCCAAGCATCAGTGAGCTCTAATTTGTCTTTAAACACTATTGTTACTTCACTATATAAGATTTCTCCATTGGCAACACATCCTTGAGCAATTGATGCTTCAGAGGTCTTCTCTTCACCCTTCCTAAATCAACATTCACTTTTGAAATGTCCTCTCTTGCCACAATTGTAACACTTGAGATTTTTCTTACTTCTGAATTTCGACTTTCCTTGTTTGTGGCTCCTAATAAAATCACACTCCATTGGCCATCCTCTCGTCATTGATAAGGCTTCCTCTTGATGTAAACTTACCAGCCTTTCTTCCTTGTTGATGCATCTTCTTTCTTCTTCAAAAACCAAAGCAACAACATCATCAAATACTAAAGTATCCACGAGGACATTATTGGTTAAATTGATGATAAGTTAGTCGTATGAATCTGAAACACTTTGAAGTAAAATCTCTGCATGTTTAGTTGGATTACATTATGTCCCAACTTTGAAAGTTGAGAGCATAGAGAATTCAAAGTATTAATATGCTTCGTTACCAAAGTAGTTAGGCATTCAGAGTGTGTAGAGTCTCCTGTTCGGAAATATTTTATTGTGAAGAGACTTATCTTCATATAACTTTGTGAGATGATCAAATATCTCCTTGGTTGTTTTCTTTTCCTCTACACCTTGCAAAATATCATTTGATAGATCAAGATGCAAATTTGACATGATCAAGGCATCTATTTGTTTCCATTTATCATCATCTGGAAAACCTGGCGGCCTAACACTAATGGCCTCTAAGTAATTATCTTTTACTAATACTAACTTCATCTTCAATTTCCATAATGAGAATTGTGTCCTATCAAACGTTGTAATAACAAATTTGGTTGACATTACTTTTATCATAATTTGGCTCATGTCAAACAAGAATTGACTCCACTCTCCCATATAAAAAGGGAAACTGCCTCGGGTTACCTCCACTTAGTATATAATAAGACTGTAGTATACCAGAAAAGTTCCTAGGAAAAATTGGAGGAGTCACAAATGGTCACACTTAAAAGTCATTCTCCTTATACAGAGCTTTTCCTAGACATGTACTCAATCACCTCATATATTGGTGAAAAATGCCCAAAACAACATCAAAAACTTGAGAATAAAATCACCCTTAACTAGCAATAACACCAAAAAAAAAAAACTCTTTTTTTGATATGAAAGATCATACTATGTTGTAGCCACAGAGCATATTTGAGCAAACCTTGAGCTCTAATATCACTAATAGAAGATGGACTCCACCCTGATAGAACAAAATACCAATAAAAAGAAATTGAGATAAAAAGGAACACATAAAATTTAATATGGAAAACTCCTTAACGAATATAGGGAAAAGCTATAGGTAAGAATAGAAAACTTTCTATCTTAGAAAATAAAGATTACGATGGAAAGATCTCACAATTCACATTAATAATTAATATACAAGGATATGAGAAAGATACTTGAGGTGAGAACTTTAAAGAAAGGCCTCCCTTTATAGCCTCAATTGAGGCTTCTAATTTTACCCACTTTAGATGTGGGATAAGCCAACATGGGGGACATAAGTTAAGCTCGATTGAACTTCAAGCTGAGTTCGAAACTTTAAGTCAAGCTCAAACAATCTCAAGTTCGACTTTACTAAGTCTAAGTAAGAGCAGAGACTAAATGGCAAAAATATCGATGATTTTGAGTTAAGAGGACAAGCTAATAATGTTGAAGAATGTGCTAATATTAGGGTAAAAACCTTAATAAATAAGTCATGAGAGGGAGATAATGATTTTGCATGTTTTTGTTTACTGAACTTAAGATTGGAGGTATTCAATTTGGGATTGTAATTTGAAAATTGGGGGTTTTAGTTAAATTTAAATTAATTACAAATAAATCAAATTATTTAAGTTAATTATGTTTATTAATTTTAATTTTAATTTTAATTATATTTTATTAAATATAATTATATTTTATATTTTAAATTATTTTACAAATCACTATCTCAATATGATTGGTGCGATTAATTAAAACAATAAATTTATACCACAATAATACCAATATGATATATATTTTACTAGTAATATAATTCAAATATTTTATAAACCTCATATAATTAAATTTGAACATTACGAAACATTAGATTCTAATTAGTATTTTTTTTAATGAAAATTTACACTTTTTAGGTTCTTTTCTTATATAGCTGAGAAATTGTCCAATACATATAAATAGATTAAAACGAAAGGTGAACATGTATTGCAGCATGTGCTTCTCAATTCCATTTTCCGGTTTGCACCTCCTGACGTACTGACTAATTAAACACACGAAACAACAACGAAATGGAAGGCTTGGGCTTCGTTTTCTGACCGTCAAGATAACAAAATGTTTCAAATATTGACAGATATAAATTATGTATGTATTCAAATTTCAAGAAAACAGAGAAAAAGATGTATGTTCCGTTCTGTACTGAAGTCGTGTCAAATAATGAAGTTATTGGTCAGGGATCTCTTTGGTGTCTTTGTGTGTGTCTAATAGATTAATACATGTCGAAAGAATGAATGCAATACAACGTATAAGCCATCCTATTCCTGCCCCTGTCCGTGTCTTGTCTCTAGGAACATCATCAGATCAATGTAAAGTTCACACGACAAACTCAAAATTCATGGCAACTGGAATGACCCTCCAATTTGATCACTTCCTGCTGGAGGATCAATGGCTACCCAGAGCAGGGATATGCAGATTGAAATTAGACCAGACCAAACAAGTACAACAGTAGAGGTTTTTCCTCTTCTTCCCATTAGCCCTTTCGCGAAAGGGTAAAGATGAGCCAACACCCAAAAGCTGAAGAACACACCTCCAAGTAAGCTGCTCCATTCCGGTATTGGAAGATAAATATTTCGGAAAACTCCAACCGCGATGCCTACCATGTTAACCATTATGATTGTGCAAGGAGGTACCATGAGAGATGTCCATTTAAAGATATAGAGATCTGCAAACTCATCGTCAGCATCATCACCTGCTGATTTGGATGTAAGGGTGAAAGATATCTCGATGCCTGCAATCACCTTCAACAACCCCTGGAGCACAGCAGCAAGATGAGCACTTGTGCCTCCTATTAACCAGAACTGCTCGTTCCTCCACCATTCTTCAAGGGCAATGCCAGACCACTTGATCTCAAACACCGCCAGAAGACAAAGAGTCACAGTGATCGCCAAGAGGTATGTGAGGAAAGTAACATCAAGTTTCTGGACAATAAATTGATTAGCGTAGAGGCAGATCGCAGGAATGAAGCAGTAAACAATGAGGAAAATAGAAGTGAAAGGGTATATTCCAACGTTGAGGTATGCGACCCTTTGAAAGAATTTCAATCTTGGGCCACCCAGAAGTGCATTGTTGCGTGAAAAGAAGATCTCAACAGACCCAGTAGCCCACCGGAGGACCTGATGAAGTCGATCAGTTAGATTAATCGGGGCAGTGCCATGAAACGCATCCCTCTTCGTCGCACAATAAACCGACCTCCATCCACGCTCATGCATTCTGTACCCGGTGACAACATCTTCAGTAACAGAACCATATATCCATCCAACATTTTGGCCCCATTCTGTCTTATCCTCAAACCAGCAAGATATGACATTCACGGCCTCTGAAATTGAAGAAGGATCCAGAGGCTCCCTAGGAACAATAAGAGCACCTGGAGGGCGACTAGCAAGAGGCAGGCCCTGAATTGCTGCCACCCTTATGGAATCGAGAAATGCCCTTGAGTTTCCAAACTTCTTGGGAATAAGAGCTTTGGTCATATCCGCATGGTCCTGATACTGGTTATGATCTGCGGAAGAAGTAACGGCAGCCTTCCTGTGTCGGGCAAAGCAGCAGGAGAAGGAGCAGCAACTGCTCTGTGACTGTCCTTGGGGCTGAGGAGGGTCAAAGCCATAAATGGCAGTCCGACGAAAGAGGCATCCTGTCCCCACATACATTGGACCTTGAAGCCCATCAAGGGCTCTCATGTTGACGTCAAAGAACACAGTATTGTGATTGGCATATCGATCATTAGGATCAATTCCTTCAAACCTCTGAGGAAACTGGACATAGCAAATTCCATCCCCATCGCTGTCCATCATGAAGCACATGCCTTCCCTCAATGCCTTTGAATTGAAAATATAGTGGTCACAGTCAAGGTTGAGAACGAAGGGGCCATTGGACATTAAAGCAGAGGCTCGAACCAGAGCATTCATCGCCCCCGCCTTCTTGTTGTGATCATAGCCAGGTCTTTTCTCACGTGATACGTAGACCAACATGGGAAGACGAATGTCAACTTCACTTAGATTAATGGAGTTTCGATTTGGCATGCCTGCAATTGGTTCATCACTTGGAGGCTGTAGCATTACCTGCAGTTTAAAGTTTAACTCATTATTCCAGTTTTGTTCACCATCGTATAATATGTTTTCCGTTAGAAATAAAAGTTCTTGAACTAGCATAGTATCCATACCTGTATAATACTGGCATGATCACCCCTGCTATGCTCAGAGGCTGAAACTGTCCAAGTCCCGGGCCAGTGGGTCTGATCAGCCATCCAAGTGGCTTTTGGGATTTTCGGTCTCTCTATCGGCACATCATCACCACTCTCTTTCCAACGTTTAATAGCCTTAATCTCCTCCTGAGTATTATAGGCATCAGAGCGTCGACGAATTGAGTCAGCAAGGCCATTGATACGAACCTTGAATTCATCGTATTCACGTTTTACCCGCCTGCGATCTCTAACAAAATCTGGGAGTACCTTGTTCTTCAAAGGATCTTTTTTCAAATTGAAATAAGATTCCGGGTTTCTTGGTTCGATGTCATGTTTTCTACAAAATGGTACCCACAAATTGGCAAAACTAGCTGCCTCTGCCATGGCCTCGAAGGTTAGAAGAGCACCTCCATCATCAGATATATAACACGATAGTTTCTCAACTGGATAGTCAGCTGCAAGAATAGACAGGATAGTATTTGCAGTGACAAGGGGTGGCTCTTTCTCAGGATCTGCTGTAGAAACAAAAATATCTATGCCAGGGAGATCAGATTTTCCAGAAGGATTGCTTGAACTAGGAGCTTCAAATTTCTCTTTTAGAGCATCCAGGTCCACAGCTCGGTTAACAGGAAACAACTTAGGGACCTGGTCAAGTAACCACGAGAAGGCAAACCATATTTCACACACCACAGATAAGATGGATAACCAGACTGCGTCTTCATTTGGGTTCTTAATCCGCCAATGCAGGAAAAATCCAAGAGCAACCATTCGGAAAAGAGCCAGGATTCTGAAAGAACAGTAATCCAATGAACAACCAATTATTACAAGCAATAAGAGAAGGCGATGTGAAAGTTACAGGAGCAATTTATTTTTTCTATGCACAGCAGTTTCAAGAAAAACAAATATGCTCAGAAAGCTTTCACTACTTGAAGTCCAGTTAGAAACATACAATTTAGTGCTCAGTGCTTAGGAGAAAAAGGAAAATCAGATAAGAACTGCGGGAAATCGCCTAGAAGAAAATAGATTAATGAAGCTGATACTTACCTATATGGGTTGATGATTATGGGAGATAGTTTCAGTTTGCGAGTTAGCGGATTGCATTTCTTTTCAAGAAGTTCTTTCGTGTCACTCCACTCGTCATTTCCATCTAAAGCTTCCCCAAGCTCCATTGCGTTTCCGTATCCATAGTCCCTCTTTTGTTCAAGCGAAATACCAGAATAATCAAAATCCTCTATATTACTCATCTGAACCATAGCCAACCTTCCATCCAACTCCGACAATTCACGCCTCCTATAAGGCTCCAGACAACCTGGGCACAATCCATCACTGTTAACTATGATGTCCCTATAGCAATTCCCACAAATCTTGTATGCACAGTCACAAGGGACCAACCCCGCATTATGATCATCAGACATGGCCTTAGCATTGCATCCATGTCTCGAACACAATGACTCGTTAACAGTAGCTCGGTGCCATAAATTGGACTCTCCCATTTTGTCTTTCACATAGGCACGCGTGGTACTACTATCACCGCCCGCGTAAGTAGAACTCGACATATAAGTTCTCCCACCCGCATCGGAGGTTGATTCAATGGAGATTCCCATAGGCTGGTTGTCAGGTGTTGGGGGTATGTGTACTGTGTATGTAGTATAATCCACACTAATAACCTCACTTTCCATCTCACCCACGGAGGTGCTGATTTGCTGGATCGAGGGTGTCCTTGTATGACGATACGAGTTTTTAGCCATTTTGTTGGACTCTGCTCTGTTAGCAGAAAACTAGAAACAGAAGCTGAACAAAATGACATTCAACATTGGAGACTCAGAAACAGGAGACGGCAGTTTAAGGAATTGAGGAGATGAATCAAATAGAGAGTTTATGCTAAACAAAATCTCTGAAAATTTGAAACTTTGAATGTAAATAACTAGGTAATCTCTGAAACTAAAACTGAGAGTGTAATCTTTATGGCAATGGAGGAAAAAGGGTGTAGCTTGAACAAGTACCGCCCGCAATACACACGTATGTATGCTATATGATGACTAGAGTACAGACAAACATGATAGAGGAGAAACGAATACCCGTCTCTTTGAATTCTACAACGCGTAGTGGTTTAGAAACAATCAAACAACATGCACAAGGAAAGTTTCATGGGAAGCCGTAAGCAAAAAAGACAAAACCAAAGACCAAGTCCAGTTCCAACCTTAAAGCCACCACCTTCACTTCAAACCATTCCAACCGTCTCTTCTTTACTATAAAATCCCCACAAGAAATATATAAAAATGGAACCAACCCATGTTGTTCTCTCAAGCAACAAGCCAACAACCATTGCAGGCTCTAATGAACAAACACACACAAAAAAAAAAAAAAGGGAAAACGCCGAGAATCAACTGAGGTTTTGTAGAGGTTTATACGGAGGACCCAAACCCAAAGTCTAAAGGTACCACCAACTTCCCCATTATGGAAACCGTGTGTACATTTACAACTCTAACACTAGAGCAGAGAAGAAAAAGTTATATTTCCCAAATTGGGTTTCGAAAACGAGTTCTTTGGGTTTTGGAGGGAGTTGCGTGCTTGTAAATTTTCAAATATGTGAAGTCCCAATTTTAATACGCCGCGTTTGGTTTACTGTAATTCTGTGTGGAGAAAAGAAAGCAAACTTTTAAATACCGGCCGTGGATTAAGCACGTTTTTCGTCACAAACGTCTCACCAAATTTTCTTATTTACCCCTTTGTCCTCAATACCGCCGTTCCGCGTCAACTTGATACATACTAGAGATTTCATTTAGTCTCACAAACAAGAATCAAATCCAATAAGAATATAATAATAGACATCATACATGAATTGTTCCAATTTCCAACCACATGACTTTGCAAACACAAAGCAATGTGGATTAATTTATTGTTTATAACATGATCTGAATTGAATAATTCATTCTCATAAATTGGCAATATGTTGCTTTTAGCTTTAGGTAATCTCTTTGTATCTATAAAATAGTGTCATTTAGTAACCAAGACAAACAACAATACGTTAAGTAACATAATTAATTTTGATTTGACAAAATTTTCTATTCAATTCAATAATAATATTTTACAGTTTGAATGAATCTAACATAAAATGGTAAAACCAAAGACACGTTATAAGAGATGATGCAGAATGGTTCCGGCAGCAGGGGTTATTTGCTGGCGTTGTGTTTGTTTGGTGGTAATAATTGGCATGACTCCTCTGGAGGCTACATTCCTTGTACATATCGAATCACAAAAGTCGAGTACCTTAAGATAATTACTTAATTGAGTAATTCAATTTTTTCAATTTCATAATAAAAAGGGAGTTTAAATATTTTAAATTTTAATATTAATAATTGTTTATAAAACAGTCTGGTCTAATTACTTTTTTTCGATGTGAATAAATTTTCATTTTTACCTAATGTATTAATAATATTGTATAATTAAAATCATTGATAACTAATTTTTTAATCTTTTGTTCCGACCAAGGTGGGCGTTACACATATTCGAACTTCATTGTCATTTGGTGCAATTGCATTCCAGGTATATCAAATTTTTTGTTCCAGTTATTCTGATTCAAATATGTTCTGTTAAATCTCATTCATACATTTACGTGAGATCTGTTAGAAAACCCAAGTAAACACTAAATGCGCTTCACATGATACCCAGCAGGCCCTATTTTATCTTTTGTCCTTTTCCTTTTTTTCTGTTTGTGTACATATGGCTTATTCCTTGTTTCTGTCTCTGTACATAGTGTGCATTCGAGTACCATAGTATAGCTAGCAATTCATTAGTGTCAACTTGATTCTAGGACAGCCAGCCAATAGAAATAGGAGGACAATTGTATATATTCAGTCTGAAAGTTCATTACACAATATGAAAGAAATATCTTTCTTCACCTACTATTTGTTTTCCTTCATGGTATCAGAGCCAACCTACTGATTCACCAACCCTAACCTAATATGTCAAATATAGGAGACAACAGTGGCTCCAGTGCCACAAACATATCAACTGCACACGAACATGAACCCTACTCTGTTACTAACACTGAGAACCCAGGAGTTATGGTAGTCACTACCCCTTTCAACGGCAATAACTACATTACTTGGAGCAAATCTATGACTATAGCTTTGTGTGCCAAGGATAAACTTTCCTTCATTGACGGGTCTTGCAACATGCCCACAGAAGATATGATGTTATCAGCGAAATAGAAAAGAGCAGATAGCATGGTAAAGTCATGGATTCTCAATGCCATGGTTAAAGAACTAAGTGATGCCTTCCTTTCCTTCCCTACAGCTAGAGAGCTTCGGGTGGAACTACAAGAAAGGTTTGATGAAGCTAATGGGCCACTTTGGGTGGAACTACAAGAAAGGTTTGGAGAAGCTAATGGGCCACTACTGTATCAAATAGAGAGGGAAATAAGTTCCCTAAAACAAGGTACTCTAACTGTTTCTGCTTATTATACTAAACTGAAGAAATTATGGGATGACTTATTTAGCTTAAATCCTACTCCCATGTGTACTTGTGATGCATCAAAAACCATTATTGCCAAAGAAAATACTCACCGACTTGTGCAATTTTTGATGGGACTCAATGATGAGTTTGAGCATTTAGTGAATCAAATCATGCTAATGGAGCAACTACCTACTGCAAACAAGGTTTTTTCTATGCTACAGACCCTTGAGAGACAAAGGGTGGTCAACTCGACTATGGACAATACCCCCAATATGGCAATGCTAGCCAAACAATCAAGCAACTGGAGGAAAGGAGGAAAAACTAATAACACCAATGCTAGCAAAGGACTCTACCCCAAGAAAGAGGACAAATACTGTGAGAAATATAAAAAGAATGGGCATACCTTATAGACATGTTTCAAAATCCATGGAGTCCCTGACTGGTATAAGGAGCTTATTGCACAAAGAGAAAAGGGAAGGGCAAACTTGGCACAAATAGTGGACAGCCCTGCAGAAATCACACAAGAACAGAATGAGGACAAGTCATGGAATGGAGGAATCTCTTCTGATCTTGCAAACTTCATTCAATAGGAGATAAGTAAAGCAATCAAGGCAAAACCACTGGGGAGGTAAAATATTCAGGATACCAGAATTATGCAGGTAATGCTACACACTCAGTAAACATGGCTTCTAATTACCCTAACTCTTAGGTTATTGACTCGGGTGTCTCTACACACATGACGACTGATCTGAATCTTTGCACTGAGTATGTAGTCAATAATAATGTTTATGATCATGTGACTCTTCCCAATAGAATAAAGCAAGAAATTGCCCACATTGGCCATGCATAAATAGGGGACAAAATTACCCTCAAAGAAATCTTACATATGCCCAATTTCTTCAAAAACTTGTTATCAGTAAATAAGCTCACTACACTTAATGAAATTGCTACCATTTTCCTATCTAACAAATTGTTTTTGCAGGACCTCCGGACTAATGATGTTATAGCTATCATCACGGCAGTAAATAGATTGTATGAGTTGAACTCCAAAGCTTTCCTACCACTCAATACTCTAAAAGGTCCCTCTTTAGAATTTTACAATTCTGAAAATGTTGCTCTCAATGCTACAGTAGCTTTTGATTTATGGCATTCTAGACTTGGGCATGTATCTAAGGAAAAGTTACAGCATATCAATGAAATAAAAGTCTTTGTTCCTCACAAACATGAACGTCAAGTATGTCCCTTGGCCAAGCAGCATAGAAAACCCTTTCCCAAGCGTGAGATACACACAAACAAACCTTTTGAAATCATCCACAAGGACTTATGGGGACCTTATAGTGTTCCTACAATGGGTGGCTCACACTATTTCCTTACAATTGTAGATGACTTCTCTAGAGCTACTTGGACTTTTATACTCAAACACAAACACCAAACCTAACAGACCATCCTACAGTTCCTTAAAAATATTGAGAGACAATTTAACACCAAAATATTGAAAATACAGACTGATAATGGGAGGGAGTTTATTAACTAGGAATGCATCAAAATATTCAAAGAAATGGGAGTCCAGCACTAAAAAAGCAGCCCATACACACCACAACAGAATGGGATAGTGGAAATTAAGCATAAACATCTTCTTCAAATCATTACAACCCTACTTTTCAAAGCTAAGTTACCTAAAAGGTATTAGGGAGAAGCACTGCTTACAGCTGCGTACCTTATAAACCGAATCCCATCCAAGGTCCTGTGGTGGATGAGTCCTTTTGAAAAACTGCACAAAAAAAGCCCAGTTATAAACATCTGAAAACTTTCGGTTGCTTATACTTTGCCTTAGACAAAACACCAAATATAACTAAATTGGATCCTAGGTCAAAAAAGTGCATTTTTTCTTGGATACATGCCAGATTATAAGGCCTATAGAGTCATAGATTTAGACACTAAGGCAGTGTTTGTATCAAGAGATGTGATGTTTTATGAGAGCAACTTCCCTTATGCAAATCAAAATCTAAACACTACACAAGCACCCTACCCCTTATTCTCAAGCATACTGAACAATGAAGAAGCAGATTATCCTACACAAACACCTATCACAATTGCCACACCACAAACTGAACTAACTTCCTAGCCATTTGATCATTACCTACCCGACAATTCACCAAACCAAAACATAATGCCAATTGTCCCCACACAAAGAAGAAGCAGCAGAAGCCACATACCTCCCAAATACCTACAAGACTATGTCCTTCAAACCACAGCACAACAATCCACTCACTCCCTTGATGATTGCAATGCCGCATTACAAGTCTGTTGTCCTGCAGGAACAAATGAAGAATGATTAAAGACGCTCAACATCAAGCACAACAAAAATTACATCACCTTTATAGATAATGTCTCTAGAACTTTTGAACCATTATCTTATGAGACTGCTAGCAAAGATGAAAGGTGGGTAAACCCTATGAATGAACAATTGTCTGCATTAGAGAAGAATGAGACTTGGAAGCTCACAGAACTACCTAAAGGGAAGAAGGTCATAGCCTCAAAGTGGGTATACAAAGTGAAGAGGAATTCGTATGGAACAGTGGTAAAATTGAAATCTAGACTTGTAGCCAAGGGATTTTGTCAAAAAGAAGGGGCTGACTATTCTGAGGTTTTTTCTCCAGTGGTAAAGATGGTAACAATAAGAATATTTTTGGCTATAGCTGCCTCTAAACAATGGCCAATACATCAATGTGACATTAATGATGCTTTTCTTCATGGCCACCTAGAGGAAGAGTTATACATGCTACCGCCGCAAGGCTACAATGGAGCTAAGGAAGGACAGGTATGTGGACTCATTAAATCAATCTATGACCTAAAACAGGCTGGGAGACAGTGGAACAAAGAATTGTCCTTAAAGCTACCCTCAATGCAGTTCGTTAAATCATAAGCAGATCATTGTTTATACATTAGGGGCACAAGAAATGACTTGATGGCAGTAATTATATATGTGGATGATATTCTGATAACAGGTGCAAATGAAGAACAAATTGTCTCTGTTAAGAAAGCTTTGAATTCATAATTCACTATCAAGGATCTTGGATATGCAAAATTCTTCTTGGGAATTGAAATAGCAAGAGTAGAAGGTGGAATGATACTTACCCAAGGAAAATACATCCGAGACATCCTCCAAGAGACTGGACTGTTGGATTGTTTACCTTGTGCCACACCCATAGTTCCTAGGACGAAGTTAACCATTGAAGCAGGTGAGTTGCTTGACAAACCAGAAGAGTACAGAAGACTAATGGGGAGATTACAGTACTTAGGGTTTACAAGACCCGACATCACATACGTTACTCAACAACTTAGTCAATTCATATGTAACCCTGGACTATCACACTGGGAAGCAGCCAAAAGAGTACTAAAATACCTAAAGGGAACTCAGAACTTGGGGATTTTTTACATAACAGAAGAAAACCCTAACCTTGTAGCCTTCTCCGACTCAGACTGAGGGAGCTGCGTGTTCTCCTGACTCTCCTTAACAGGGTACTGCGTCTTCCTCGAAAAATCACCGATCTCTTGGAAAACAAAAAAGCAATCAACGATGAGCCGTTCTTCAGCTGAATCGGAATACAGAAGCCTAACCTCGACTACTTGCGAACTAAAGTGGATCACCCAAATATTACACACTTTCCAGCTTCAGATTACGAAACCCATACCTTTGTACTGTGATAAACAGGCTGCGATCTACATCTCCAGAAATCTCGTCTTCCACAAGAGGACGAAGCAGCTCGAAATCGACCTTCATCTGGTTCGTGACTGAGTCAACCTAGGGTTCTTGGAGCTGAGGCACTTGAACACAACTAAACAACTCGCAAATCTCTTTACAAAGGCTTTGACCACATGAACCTTCTTGAATCTTGTTTGCAAGCTCGGAGTTGTTGGTTTTGAACCACAACTTCGGCTTGACCGGGGTGTGTTAGAAAACCCAAGTAAACACTGAATGGGCTTCACATGATACACAACAGGCCTTATTTTATCTTTTGTCCTTTTCCTTTTTTCTGTTTCTGTACATATGGCTTATTCCTCGTTTCTGTCTCTGTACATACTGTGCATTCGGGTACCATAGTATAGCTAGCAATTCGTTTGTGTCAGCTTGATTCTAGGATAGCCAGCCAATAGAAATAGGAGGACAATTGTATATATTCAGTCCGAAAGTTCATTACATAGTATGACAGAAATATCTTTCTTCACCTACTACCTGTTTTCCTTCAAGATCCACATAAATGTGTGGATGAGATTTAATAGAACATAATAGGAATATCATAACAAGAATAAGAGATCTTATTCAAGCAACAGGAGGTAGATGCAGCCTTCTTTCCATTTCCCATCCTGTTTAGCTCCTCATGTGCATGTTTATGGATTAATGCTTCCAAAAAATTGCAACTTTTTTGGTGCAGTATTAGGTAATCTATTTCTACCTATTTTACCAGTATTTATAAGTATTCATCTATTTATTTTTTATAGATTATATTTATTAGATAAATGAATGCTTATAAAATAAGGTAGGAACATGATAATCAAAACAAGTAATCTGTTCCCTTTTCTTACTTAGGTAGTCCAAGTGTGGACAACAAGAATATATCTTAATGATATTGTATTTAATATATATTTAAACCTTTGGTTATTGTTATTAATATAATTATATTACATTGTAATTTTATCCAGAAAATTAATATTTTAATGACTCCATAAATAAAAAAACTTTTTTGTGTTTTTTGGTTTTTGTTATAAAAAGGAAAAAGAAAAATGGGTAATTGAAAAGTCTTGTCATCTTGAATATTGGTAAAGAAAGAAAGGTAGCCGTGTAGACCAAAACCAACCAAAATGTCAAAAGCTAAAGCAAACATCGATCAAGCCTCATTTGGCGCCACTTTTATGTTCTGTGTCCACATTTGTATCTAACTAATATTTATTTTGTCCTAAAAGTAGGGAATAGGTCCCACACGGCCACGCTTTAGACACTCCTACGTTTCCATTTAAAACAACATTATTCGGTAGAAATAGGGTTTTAACAGGGAGACGAGATCTTCTGTCTAATATTATCCTGTCTTATTCTGTCTCATGAAATCTCAGCTATTTATTTTACGGAACTTATGCGGAGCCCACGCGAGGCTTACACGGGACCTACATAAATAAATGGCTGAGATTCATTGGACACAATAAGACAGGGTAATATTGGACAGAAAATCTGAACTCTTGAACAGGTTAAGTGGCTATCGCCAATTTCAACTATCTAAAATCAATTTTCAATTTTCAGTCTTTCAAACATACTAATTCTTATTTTTTAAACTAAATACTCAATTAAAAACTATACTTCAGAAAATCATGTTCATAATATTAAACCATAATATCAAATATATCATATGTTTACTACTCAATACCGGCCTTGAACAGGGACAAGCAGGATACCTGCCCAGGGTCCACCATAAAGAGGGTTCTATGTTTAATATTTTGGTTAATTAGGAGTATAAAACTATAAAAAGGGCTCATCGTTTAATGTTTTAATTAATGTTCATATAAATATGTAAACTTAAATATATATTTAATTTATTTATTTTTTATTTCACCCATAGGTTATAAAATGATAGAAATAGCCCTGTGTCCATTTTTTGCTTCGTATTGCAAATCTTAATCACGGCTAATCTCAGTTTTTCCTTTCTCTCACCTTTTGACTATGTTGAACTTCAATTTGGTTTGAGACATAAATCTATGCTTTAACTTTATAACAAAAATTTTCAAAACATATCAGTTATTTATCAAATAAAAATTTAGCAAAAAATACAAGAATTTTTCTATTAAAATAAATATTATGACTATCAATATGAATAATATGATATTTTGTAAATTATACAAGCTAATTATTTTAGTTCTCATTAAAACATAAAAATTCCATTACATATATTTAGTTTGGACTTGAAATTTATATGAATACTTAAATTTATTTAATAGTATTTTTTACAATTAGTTATAAACAATTTTAATTCTCCAATAAAAATTTCCAAAATATAAGATAATTTCGAATTAAGTTTAATATCAAACTTTTTGATAATATGAATATTATATTAACTATAAATTTCAACTTAAACTTGATAGTTTTTAATTCTTTAGGGTGAAAATTATCATCAATTATATAAACAATCATGTAAAATCATCAATAATATTTAAATCTGTCGCGGAAGGGTACTAAATGCATGAGAACAGCATGATTCTTGAATCTTGTGGTTATTCGTCTTCGAAGTTAATATATACATTTGTTTTCTCTCATAAAGTCTGAAAGTATATCAGAGCAATAATCATACATTTAACTCGAAGATCACAATCCTAATTCTTTATACAATTTGTCTTATTTCTATTTTAGTCCATCATAAAATATGTCGCGGAAGGGTACTAAATGCATGAGAACAACATGATTCTTGAATCTTGTGGTTATTCGTCTTCGAAGTTAATATATACATTTGTTTTCTCTCATAAAGTCTGAAAATATATCAGAGCAATAATCATACATTTAACTCGAAGATCACAATCCTAATTCTTTATACAATTTGTCTTATTTCTATTNNNNAACTTATATATATATATATATATATATATATATATATATATATATATGCCCACACGATAGATTAAATCCAACAAAACTCACTAAGTTGAATTTAATTTATGTTCAACTTAATCCTAGAATGTTAAATTAAGTATGAATTTCAACTTAACCTCACTAAGTTGAATTTAAGTCTGTTTTGCCGTCTTACTTAATGCCTGCACGGAATGCGGACTTAACAACCTTAAGATTAGTTCGTTGCATTGTTGTCCTGCCCGATATGCGCAATTTTCTTTTTAAAATATCACGAAAAAGAAAACAAATCAACGCGACCCTATCTCGTCTCTTTGCTCTCTTCTTGAATTGCGGATGATTTGAAGGTTTTATTCGCGTAAATTTAAAACACGTGGTCGGTCGGTTCTATGCCGGCCATCTCCCTGCAATAATCTCGTACGATTGTCCGTCCAAATGCTTTAGTATAAAAGAAAAAACTAAAATTTAAATTTTATTAATTAATCATTTTAGTATATAAGAATAATTAACAAACTCAATGACAGATTTATAGATAAGAATAGTTGATAGATATTTTGCGGTCATTGTTTTCTAGAAACTCTCTTAACTTTTTTTTCAATTGATTATTTATATTAAAAGGAGTGATGAATTCAACTATGTTAAAAAAATAAATTTATTTTTACATTACATTAAAGTTCAAAAAATAACAAATTGTTAACTAAAAGTAAAAGAAACATAAAGCATATCTTATTATATATTTTATGATTTTCATATACATGATTCAAATAAGCATCATAAAATAATAATTAAGCATTTACTACATTTTATTGATCAAATAACTAGTTAACTTTTATAATTTCCAAAAACCAATTTTTTAATAAATTAACTTTGGACTTGTTACCAATAATTGATAAATTAAAGGAGACAAAGCTTAATTAGTTTGGACATTTTTAAGATGAGATAACCAAACAGGTCAGTGACAAGATGTGAAAAAGTCATATTTAAAGACTGTAAGAAGAAAAAAGGAAGATCGAAGAAGAATTTGAGAGAAGTGATGAAGAATAATATAGTAATATTGAAACTTACAAAAGACATGATTCATAATAGAAAATTTGGACGTAATAGGACTCGTATAAGGATCTCTCGTATAGTTTATACAAGTCTTTTATCTTTTTTCTCCTTGTAGTTAGCCTAAAATTGTAATTTTTGAATCTTAGTGTTCGTGAATCTCATTCCTTCTTAATATTATATACTTAATAAATTCCACCTTTATTAACAAAAACTTGTAAAGACTTTGTCGACTTCCCGAACCCCTTGTTTTTGGGACTCATCATGCAGGCGTAATGGACAACACCTGACGTAGCAACAAACCAATGCCCTTCTGGCCAGACCATAATTCTTAAATCTTATTACGTAACTGTCTAGTTATTTTCTAGTGAGTTTGATTTTTGATTAGGTATTTAGATCACTTGTGTTAAAAATTTCTCATGTTTCGCAAGAAGGATAAACAATTAATAGAAGATCAAGTCAAGTAATCAACATTAGTACAGAATCACATATAAGCTTATTGTTTTCTTGTTTGATGACTAATCTTGTGATTATAGATAGGAATGCCGTCTTTTTTTCTTTGGTACTTACTCTATTTAGTTGACTTGCACTTTTATAATCTATGGACCAAGTCTTTTGGCCATAACCAAATTATTGTTAACGTATGACAATGTGATTAACTAATTTTCATTTTATCTCTTAAATTTCAAAAAGATCTCTTAAGTTGATCTCCCAACGAATCTCATTGGATGCAAGCGAAGCTCATAAAATTAAAGCTTTACTTTTCCTTAGGAACTATCACTTTGATATGACCATAATATATTTTAAGGGAACTGTTGTGATATCATCCAAAGTGATTACTGAATAGACTTAGTCCAACCCTTTATGCCGTCTTGCACTTATTAGACCGCCGTCAGAGATAGATATGGGTAGTTTGACCATTAACTTGCGATATTGGTTATTCAAATGGCGAAAAGCCACGAGTTTATCTTTCACGCTCATGCTATAATAAACTACGTTAACCAACCGAGATTATATTTTATTTAGAGCATAACAAAATAATGAAATCATACTTTCAATATTTGATATGTTTTGAATTCTCTTTATGCTTTTCCGAAACCTATCAAAGAGAAAAATATAAACTTTGTGCAAGAGAGGATAATGGTAGAAGACCGTTGTTCTTTTCATACCTAATACACACACAATATATATATCACACTCAACAACCTCACCTTATGTCATATATTATGACATGTAGAGTAGAATGGACTAATTATCTCATTGTTAATGGATGATATGAACTACAGTTTAATGGGTCAACATATAGTTATTAGAGTATTACCATATGCCTCAAATGCAATTAGCAAATTAACCATCCCATTATAGTTATTAAATATATATTAAGCAATTCGATTGTGGTTAGGTATATAGAATTAATGTTGTGATTATATTAGTCCACGCATATATATTTCTAAGGTCTCAATCACTGGTTTAAGTTATCTTTGAAAATCAAAAGGAAATTTTATGTCTTTCAATATCTATGACTCACTGAGTTCAATTATGAGAATTAAGCGCAAAGGATTAATTAAGGAACATTAATATAAGATAAGTTTGACTCATGCCGAAAAGGAAAAATGTTAAAATGCATTTGCCATTATTCATCAAAGTTTAATAAAAAATATTTGAGAAGATAATAAAAAATTATCTAAGATTAAGATATAGGAATTCATAAAACGAAATATGTGTGACCAAAATTTTAAGGACTATGTTTGATACTATTAACGAAGGATGATGAGTTTATTTGGAAGTCTTTACAAGAGTTCTAAGAATGATAATCGAAAAATATAAGGTTGAATTGTCTCTTAACTCAAATTTAATTATTTAATAATTATTATAAAAAAAGATGTGAGTAACATCACCGTTAATAAGTTAAGAAAATCCTTACTAATAAAGAAAAGATGAAATACTATAAAAAGGGCGTAGCAAAATAAGTTTTTTTAATAAAATTGTTTTTAAAAATTATAAGAAGTTACATAAAAAAGTTTTACAGTAAAAATTACACATAAAATTTATAAAAAAATTACATAAAAATATTAAAAATAAATTGTATGTGAAAGTGGAAATTGACACATATGGAGCAAAGAAAAATTAAAAAGAAATGCATAGAACTTCTAATAAAAAATCACTCAAAATCCAAGAGCAAACATTTGTGTACCTAAGTATTATTGTAGCTAACCATTTGTGTGTATTATGTGGTGTTGAAGCTGAAAGCACTAAACACCTGTTTTTGGAGTACTCTTGATCTTAAGATCTACTGGTAAGTGATTGGATTGGAATAATCTATTTTCCTCTTATATTTTAATTATGAAAACCTGGGCTGTTAATGCTTTTAGAAAATAGGGAGTTAAACAACATATTGTATTTGTTATAGTTGCTGCTACTATGCTCCACAAGCTGACAAAGTGAAACTGCAGTTGTTGGTTTATGCCCTTGCAGCCAATTTTGGTTGTATTTTTAATTGTATAAAATTTGTTTTATTCAATAAAAGACAT
>JAOSBK010000001.1:17275983-17302787 GCA_027568895.1 Erythroxylum shatona | reverse complement strand
CAATTTCTTGTTTTATGTTTCGATTTTAATTCTGTTAAAGTTGATTCTGTGGAAAATTTTTAAATTCATTCCGCTGCCCTTAGATTCGATCTTGCGTTGATTTTCCAACAGCAGCATATTCGTATACAAACATCAAACGCTAACTATTGTCTTTAGCTCCCTGAAAAAGAATTTAGCCATTAGTATTATACTTGTTTCTCCTAGAAATGTTCATTGTAACAGTTTATGAACATAGATAGTGTTAGACATTTATGGATCGATCTATTAAAGTCATACCTGAATCCAAGATAGTGTTGATTCAGAATGATTCCCTCTCTGCCTTTTATTCCTTTAACGTGTTTCCCCAATGGTTCAGAAACTCTTTTATGTGATAGTTTTCTGATCCTACAAAAAACTAGCTTTTGATGTATTTGATTTTAAAGGAGAGAGGGAAAGGGTCTTAGACCCATTTAAGGCCAACTCCTTAATATCCAATAACCATTATCTTAGGCTCTTTTCATTGGATTCAACCCATAAGTGACATGAACCACTAAATAATCTAACAATCTCTCACTTGACCCATGTTTGGACTCGGTGATTCAATGCACACAATACATTGAATCAATCAAGTCATTTTTAAGTGAATTAAGATGACTGGATTATGGTGGTCACAAGTTAGACAACATGATGACTTCCATGTATCACATAATCAACTCAACTAATAAAACTTTAAGTGGGCAATTCTTTAATTGTTTCTTTAGTTGTTATCTCACAGAAACAATTATTGTATACAACATAAAGTGAATAACAAGTAAGTGGGCAAAAATATGACTGTAATTGAATTCACGAGTATCATAACAATTCAAGCAAGACAATTATATGTATATATGCACGTCAAAACGCTATGCAAACAAGGACTTATCTATAATGCTTATCCGTTTAACATGGCCAATAAATATTTTAGGCAGTAAGCCTTTAGTTAACGGATCCGTTATCATTAGATCGGTACCAATATGCTCAATTAACATATTGGTTATATTTGTTATCTCATTAAACAGTATTAGATCAATTGATATCACAATAGTTGGTATCAAAGCTAAGATTTTGATATCAATATGTCTCTCTACAATTTCAATTTTGAGAAAATTAATATATTGAGTGACTTCACTATTTAGAAGGCGAAGATGATGACGGTTCTTATTTAGCAAAGACCTACGCTCTTTCAAAGTTGCACACTAGAATAATATTGAGACCTGCGCTCAACCAATCCATGCGAAATTAAGTTAGTTAAAAAAGTAATTAATAACATATTATTAAGAAGAATTACTTGATAGTTTACAAACAATACAATTTTAATATGTAGTAATGAAAAATGATAAGTTAATTAGGTTTATATATGACTTTTTAATATACATGTTTAATATGACAGTAAGAGTCGAAAGCATGTATGACTTTTTAATAAACATGTTTAAAATCCATGTTAAATTATGAGTTTGTAATTATTTGTTATGATAATAAAAAGTATTTTATATATTGATATAAGATATTATTTTATCCAAAATATAGTTTCTTATCGATATTATTGTAAAGAAAATGAATATTGTAGATAATTTAGTTGATACGACGACTAGGTGTCATTCTATATCTTACTTCAATTAATACTATAACTTAGCTCAAATTCTTGACCATTGAAAGGCATATTTGAAAAAAAAAGAGAGAAGAATTTGGATCATCAAACCAGGATGAAAATTTAAAAAGAATGTTGAATGGTACGTTGTTGGTCTTTTTACAAATTCCTCAAAAATTAATTTCTAAGTAAAAGACTTCATACGGTCAGGTCCTACTCATGCTATCTCGGGCTCAAGCAGCTCTGCCTGAATTATTATTATTTTAAAAATAAAATCAAAATGATGTCATTTCGACTATGATAAGTCAAATTATTCTTATATGATTTTTTATTGAATTGGAATTAATTTGACTTATGTCTATGTGAATTTGAAGTTTTATTTGGTTAGGTCTCACAAATTTCAACTTTGTTGCTTGACATTGAAAATGAGGTTACCACTTAAGGAGGCACAAAATAAGAGGAAAGGAGGAAGTTCTGGAGATTGCATCAAGGATTGGAAGCAATCTTGTTCTGTGTCCTTTCTACTTTCCTTCTCTACTTTTTCTTGAATGTTGAGCGTCTTTATGTGTATGATTTTTGTTATCATGTTTTGGAACTAAACCTCATTTAGGGTGAGAAATGTAGCCTATTTGGAGGATTGATTTGTATTTTATGGATTGATTGGTGTTGAATGAAAGTTCTTGGGTTATGTTTATCCCCCTTGCTTTTCACTGTTGTCTCTATGCTTGATCTCCATAAATGCAATCTTGGGAATCATATGATGAACTGAGAGATGAAGTATGATTTATGCACTAGGAAGATCAACACGATAGACTTGGAGATTGAGATATCCTAAGTAAGTATGATAACTTGTGATTGCTTATTTTTCATGCATTTAACTAGTCAGTTGCATATGGAGAGATGGTAATCAATTAGTTAGATATTCCCATATATCTTGTGAGAGAATATGAGTAAAGTTGTGCAATTGTTATTATAACCTATCATTCAATCAATTTCATAATTTATTAATCATCCCTTGATTGGGTGAACCCCAAGCCCTAAGTTTAATTCATTAAATCATCCATGTTTGTTATTTTTCAGTATTTACAATTTATTGTCCACCCAAATCCAATTATCTTTTAAGTTTATTGTCAATTTCGTTTAAGTAATTAGGATTAATTCGGTGGTGAGTGTTTTAGTCCTTGTGGGAAACGACTTTGGAATACTCAATTTGCAAGTATTAGGAATGACTCTGTGCACTTGCAGATTTTATCGACCAGACTATTATCTATCAGGTAAGGGTCAAGCCGGACCAAGTTGGGCCAAAACTGTTATCTCTAAATTAAAGGGAATAAATTCTTCTTGATCTATTTATAAATGGGAAAAAGATTGGTCCAATAAATTCTTCTTGTTCTATTTATAAATGGGAAAAAAGTTGGCTCAACCTATTCGATTAGATACAATTTAAAATCAAATTCGAAGTTAAAAAGTTAAACTAAAATTTGATTAAAAATCTTGATTCTCTTTATTAAAACAATATCAATTTAGAAACAAAATTTAACCGACTTTATCAAAATTTTAACCAAGAACAAATTATTCTAGTAGAGTATCCAATGAGACTCAAATCACCTTTGACTTGATTTATTATCATCTCTAATTAATGTATTACAACAAACTCATAAAATTAAGAATTAAACTTGGTTGATATATTTTACAACAACAATACTTAATGAAAATCTTGTTGAATGTAAATTTTGAGAAGAGACAATAATATGCAGTATTATCCTAATATGATAAAGAGACTATTTTCAATTGTTTCATATATTTTGATAAAAAAAGGACACTTGATTTTTTTAATAATTTAATTCATAATTTAGTGTAATATTTTGAAAATCCTTATATTTTAATTTATATAAAATTTATTATTTTTTAAAATTTAACCAACAGAAAATTAAGAAAATATAAAACAAATAAATTAAACACGAGATTTAGAAATCGTAAGAACATTTAAAAAACAAACCTAACCAGACGTGATATGGATGTTTTACCCATAACTAATTTGCGGTACAAGTGATGATGGGCCAAATGAGAAACAAGAGCCCATAAATGAGTCATCCTCATCTGAACTAGGCGCGTCGCTGTCTCAGGTTTTTGTTTAGTGGGGTTTGGATTAAGCAAGCACCAACCGGCCTCTTCGTGATTCTTCTTCAGCTTAGCTGCTGGTGACCGGAGATGGAGAAAGAAGGAGACCTCTGGGATGACTCCGCTTTAGTTAACGCCTTCGACGATGCTATGTCCAAGTATAAGGTACATTTATACACTTTGTACCTGTAAGCACACGCATCTTTATACACTGTGAGGGAAGTGACTTGTTAGAAGATGTTATTTGATCTGACGTTTGATATCTTCTTAACTAGTTCAATTCCTTGTTAATTAGATTAGTTCATTGGGTTGGATGAGTGAATGATTGAGCATGAGCTGGTTTTGGTTAACTTGGGTTTATCTACTTATGTGAAATAAACAACGCTCCTGTTGTGGATTTAGGTATATAAAATAGGAAAGTTATTCGTGTGATATTTTTGCATTCTGTGTTTTTGGTACTTTAGGTAATTGCTACAAGTAATTAATATTTGATCTGCTGGGTTTTGGTTTTAGCAGTTCTAAGAGCAAGGAGTTGGAGATTTTAATTTCACAACTTTCCCTAATGTCCTTGTTTTTTGTCGGCCCGGATGTGAAGATGGAAATTGAATATGGGAGAAAATAGCTTTCCTAAGGGCTTAAATGTTAAAGTAGCGCTTTCATTCACCTGGACATGAATGAGATGGGACACACTTATTTGCTTATCATGAACGCCAATTTCCTAACTTCTTTGTATTTCACATTTCTAAATGTTGCTTATTTGTGACCACGATTCAAGCTGTTTCATGATTTTGTTATGTTTCAAGTTTTGGTAGCCTAGACATTATAAAGATTTAATCTTCCTTTTGTATTTTCTTTCCAGAAAATGCATGGCATGCACAGCAAGGACTATTCCACTGATATAGGAAATGTTGCTGGTAATACTGTGGAGAATGCTTCTTCAAATGATGCAATAGATTGCAGGACAGTAAGGTACCTTGTAATGCCATTGATATATTTAGTTCATAATTCATGCATCTGAGTTTTACAGAACTGATCATTTACTTTGACATTTTTACAGCTCATACAATTAATTTGCTTAAAGTTTGGCCTTTTTAAGCACAGAAACAATGAGCTAGAATGCATCCTTCATTAAATGAATCTGTTGAAATATTTCTCTCTCAATTCCTCATCTTTATGCCAACACTATATCTATTTTGGAGATTACATTAACTGATTAATTTTCTTTTCCTTTCTTGTGCGTTGTAAAACATAGGGAGGAAGATGATAATAATTATGCAACATCAGGTGAAATGCTTGAGCTGGGAGAGGCAACAAATTCTGTAACTGATCATGGCGCAGGTTCTCTAACCAACAAACCCTGTAAAAGTTTTTCAAAAAAGTTTTAACATAATCAGTTAATTGCTGTGTTTTTTTCACAGGTTTGGAAGAATATAATCAGTTACTCAGTCAGTACTATGAACTTGAGGAAAAGAGGCAAGTTATTCTACAGAAGCTTCATCAATTAAGTGGTTATGATACACAGTATCCTGTTGAAGGCTCTGGTTCTGGTCAACAAGGTGGTTTCTGTTCAACTTCTCAAGATTATTTGGTCCCTGCAAACCAAGCCTCTCTCTCGAATTTAATTGGTTCTTCTTGCTTTTGTATTTGTCATTGTTATGTGGCTCCATGTGCCTGGTCCGCTGCTTGTACATTACGTGGGACGTGTGTTAATAAAGCATGTACTGATTCTACCGTAGTGACAAATCCTCAAAATTCTTTCGCTCCTGTAAATGATGACATTTCTAAGATAGCATTGGGAGCTGCGGAAAGAGCAATATCCTCCATGAAGATGAACACCTCTAACATTTCTGGTTCAAAAGGTCAGCTCCTCTCTGTAATATAATTATTGCAGGAATCTGTTTATGAAATTTGCATCTATTTTGGAATCAACAGGACAAAGAAAATAGTAATACACAGATAGAATTAGTAATAAAGGTTTAAGTTACCTAAATCTCTGCATATAAGTAACAGAATTAAGCACTGACATGAACCCAATCAAACCTTTAAGTTTCTTTTTGGGCAATTAAAACTTTCTTGATATTTCTTTAGCAAATTGCAATCTCCAGTAAGTAATCATGCAACTCCTACTCTGCCCTGGAGAGAATAAAGAAGTTCTTTGTGCACTTGATTGACATTGTTTGATTGCTTTGATCTGAGAAACATTGATTGCTTGCTATGAATATCTTTCTTCTTATAAATTCCTAGTTCTAAAGGTATTACACCTTATATATGGAAAGGGGTAAAATTCCAGGAATAAATGCTGAAAATAGGAAAGTATTGCTTGATATTGTTAGATTTTTCAAAAGTATCATATTCACGAAGCAGAAACACGTGCATATTTTCTTGATAGAACTTTCACTCTTTGGGTTCATGTTTTGCAGATGCAGAGCATATGGCAAAGACAGGTAAAGAGGAGGAAACGGTTCAAAGTACAAGCTCTGAAACAGATCTAGGTGTTGTTTTAAATGCATGGTACTCCGCTGGCTTCTATTCCGGCAAGTAAGTAGACATCATGTCTTACTTGCCATCATGTCCTTTATGATAAAACCGCAAAGTGTTGCTTAAATTAAAAAAGCACCTAAACTTGCTAAGGGTCAATTCGAAAATGCATGCAAGAGAGTTATCTATGAATAAAAAGCCTTTCCTTTGTGTATGATGTTTTTAGTATGTACATAAAGCATTCATGATGCATGCTTGTGAGGTTTGTTTTGCATATCAAGATATGAATAGATAATGCTACTTCATATCAAACATATGAGTGATTGATTGTTGTCAGTGAGGAATTTACTACCCTGCAGCTATCAGGGGTTGTGCAGAATCAGAGTCCTGTAGATTTTACTGATTTCAGTGTGCGCAATTGCAATGCTTTGTTGGTTGTTATCGTTTGTATCTTGACCTCTTGAACTTTGGCATGTTGACATAGGTATCTTACAGAGCAATCTATTGCGAAGAAGCGTCTTGACTAGGTCTTGAATTGTAAAATTAACGAGAGGACCTAAGATTTTTACCAATATTGAGTACAAGCTGCATGATTCTCAATTGAAGTTGCCGAGTATACAAGCAGCGTGGCTGATTATTTGTGTGAGTACACCAGTTGCTAAATTGATTTTTATGTTGTTTTATCATTTATGCTATGCAACTATGACTTTCGAATTGTTATTGGTATAGAGGGAGAGAACGGATGGATACAAAAGTAGAAACACTATGTACATGCTAGAACTACGAGTACTCAATCACTAAGTTATTGATCCATTTACTAAACTTGACCTATTATGATTTTGATGGAATTTTTTTAATTTCAGGCTTTCCTATTTCTTGTTTTTTTATTGATTGTGTTCTTAGTGTTATGTAATCATGCTTTAAAGAGTCTTGGATGTCATGATGGAATTTACACCCAAACAAGATGCCAAAATGAAAGCAAAGACCAAAGTTTTAGGTATTTGGGTTTGCTTGGCAGTGTCCTACTCTTGATACTAAAAGCAAGGAACCTGAGCTAATTTATCAATGTAGTTTATGGGCACAAAGGCGAAAGAAAGGAAGGTTTGTAACTTGTATGCAATTTCTTCTCTCTCCCTATAGTCCTTTGATGTCTCCTAAGTTCAAAAGCTCACGCATCAATTGCTAATTGATTTATTAACTCAATTCTCAAATTTTCCTTTTCAATTCATATCAAATCTAAAGTTTCCAGCAGATGGAGAAATGTCTTTAGAGTTTAGTACTCAAATCTCGTCCTCTCAATTTTTGGTGGAAGCTGGTAACTCCTTAGAATTATTAGAATTCCTTCAGCAATTCTTGTATTTTTCTGAGCAATTGTTTTTTAAAAATTTAAGTAATTTGCATCTTTATATACATATGTTTTGCATTTTTCTTTTTGTATAAGTTTTTGTTTCCATATATATAATAGATCGGACTTGAGTTCAGTCCGATCCATTATCATGCCTAATAAAAACATAGCGTCTGTTTACTTTATTTTTCAATCATAAGTACAGGCTAGAGAAAATGTTAATTAGGGTTGTGCGAAACTTTTTTTTAATTAAAAGGAAAGATCCACGATACAAATTACATGATAAGTTTAGGGGTACAAACTCCTGAGTCCTGACATATCTGCTAAAAGGATAGAGTGATACTTAATGGGTGTAGTATTAAAAATAGTGATTCCTAAATCAAAATATTCCACGAAATTTGTGAGCCAGTTGGTACATCTGATGTTGCTGAAAGATATGTTGATGTAGAACAATTTAGTGTTGAATAAACAATTTATTAATACTCATAATTAGAGGATTGAGACCCCTTGATTGGTTAGCCGAAAAAGATAAAGATATTTAGAATCCACATGTGTGACTTTTTAATAACACATTTAATAGCGAATAAGACAAGGAACTTCTACTACTCTTATATCCTACGACACCAACCACCCACCCTATAGTTACATCACATTTGCTAGTTAATTAACAATCCAAGATCCCTAGTTCATCCAAAACTAACAACTTGACCGCCGTGGTTTAGGATACGTGTTTAATGCTTTAACCAATACCATAAACATTATTACCATCAACAAACTACCCTTTAATGCCGATGGTATTATATAGGCTTTTAGTTCTATAGATCTTCCTAATAATCTATAAATTTTACTTCTCTAGTTCTTCCTAATAATCTCCTTTACACCAACTAAAACCATCACGACCTTAAAATTCGGACCAGGTAACCGGAGAACAGGATAGGCGACCGTACACAAGAGACAGAGGCCTGCATTGACGTACGTTTTTGCCCACTTTAGAATGTGTATATACATATATATATATATTTATATGTAGAGATATTGCCTTTTCTAGTCTTGTCTTCTTCTGGACTCTTTCTGTTCTCAAAGCAGAAGACCAACTTGCAGAGAAGTAGAAATTAATCGTACGTGTAACGTGTGAGTTTATGCATCACACCTAGCTCCTACTTAAGGAAAGAAGCCAATGGACGTGACAGAAGGTGGGCACAAGCCACCAGAACCAGCACAGCAAAATACTCCTGGAAATAAAGAAAAGACGTGTTACTTTTTTGAAGTACGCGTACAACCAAGAAGGTTTGGTATATCATTTACGGTGCCGGACCGAGTGGCGGCGGAGGTAAGTGGCCCGAAAATGGTGAGAGGGAGGAATCCGATGAAGATAGCGAGGCCAATAATGGGGAAGCAAAGTGAGTACCATAGGGAAATACAGGAGGCCAAAGAGAGTAGCCCTCAAATGTATAGTTGGGACAAGAGGAGGTTTCCTAACCCCAGGAAGGCTTACCATAGGTCGCGTTTGAATAACTGGCATATTCAAGTTTTCTATGAATGGTGAAACATACACTAGAATTCTACCCTTTTTCTACTTATACTGAACTGGTTCATCACGTTGTCGATCTGCGTCTCGCTTGAAAGGCACTCTAATATTTTGTTTTCATTATGCAAATGGTCAAGCATTTCATAAACACAACAAGAAGTAACTTGAATCGCACAACTGAATTCCGAATACAAATGGTAACTTTTCTACGTGAATTCGAGTAAAGGCACAAGTTTCTTTTGTACTTGAATGTCTGCTCATCTTCTTGCCCTTTTCCTTGTAAGACAGAAGCTGAATCACTAATAGGCACCGTGCCATGGGATGTTAAAGCAATTGAGCACCAGATGTCGTAACTACGCAATACTCCTCACATACTGGTCGAGATTAGTATTGAATAATTCACACCTGCCCCAGGCAAATAAAACTGCATCAGGTGAAGAATGGTAAACTCTTGAAGCTTTGATATAAAGACATCTCTCCTTCTGTAAGTTGCTCATTAAATTGGTCTAAACCAACCCATAAACTCATATTCACACACGAATTGCGTACCAGAGGTGCTAACCATAAGCAATGATGACCAGCATACATAGGTACCTAGTAGTCATAATATTATCAACAGTTCATACTGAACATTCAGCTAGATCCTAGCTGGAATATGAATAAACAACTAAAATGCGGCCTTATCACATGGCTTCATCTCTTTAACAAACCACACATTTACCATAAATCATCAGTCTAATCGCGTATACGACTTTGAGGTCACTTGCGTAAAACGCTAGAGATTGTCCAGTATAGAATGGTTAACATCCCAAATATAATTTGAAAATTTTTATGATGAATCAGTTAATGGCTTTTAATTTCAATTTAGCAAGTAGAAAAGCTCAAATCTTTTACCTGATTGGACTTCCAGGAGCATACAGTGGGTTTTTGACAACGTATTCAACATATAAATTGTAGATGTACTTGAGAGACTCCCGTAGATCACCAGTCCTAGGATGTGTTATCAGGATAATCTGCACAAAGGCTCATCGTTGTGAATATACGAAGACAAAATAAACATAGCACAAAGCCCTATGCTTCTAGCGCTTAGAATGGAGTCTTGTGATCATCTTTTGTTACATGAAATGGGTTAAAGGATGAAGTGAAACGCCGACCTTGATCCCAGAGGGTGTTTCCATGAAACTTAGCTTGTATGTGTTTGTTCGAAAACTGTGAAAGGAACAACCTTGACCAGGCAACTGGGGCATTCCAAGATTCCCTTTCTCCGCACTGCACCAAATTGATAACAATATAAGATCAATAACCCCCGTAAATCTTTTAGATCCAGTTCGCCAATTTTCATAATGAAGCCTCAAACCAAACAATTTGTGAGAAGAGAACTAACCAAGTGGGATCCATCTTGGCAGTCAGCGACTTGAGAGAGAAGAGCAGACCGAACATGAGTTTATGGTCCTGCTGGGCATTGAGAGTGTGAAGGGGACGATTCCACTCCCTGTAGAACAAGCACACCCCATTCCGGTTGAACACATACATCATGTGTGCATTGTTCCCAGACGCCGTCGGTGCTGGCGGCGAAGGACTTATATCTGATCCTCCAAAGAATTGCATCTATTCCCTCCCTGTCTTCAGTCGACCAACAATCAACTCCACAAGACAGTAAAATTCCGGGGAAATGGAGAGAAAGAGAGATCAGATCCAAAGCAGAGAGAGTGAAGCCCAAGAACACAGAACAACACAGGAAATTCGAGACTATCTATCCTCTAGAATTCGTGAGCAGTTCAAATGTTATCAACCCGACCCGAATTGTTGATTATGAGTATGAATAACCAAACCCGACCCGATTAGAAAAGTTTCACAAAACAGCAACTCGCAACCCGCAGGTGACTTTATCATAACTCCGTGGACGTAAAGAAGTGGATATTTCCTGATTGCTTATCGCCCAAGAAAAATTAACTATAAAAATTTTTAAAAAATGAAAATGGGACCAGGAAGACGAAGAGAGAGCCGTAGGAGACTGCCGACTTAGCTCTATCCACCGTCAACGCTCTTATGTATATCCAATCTCAACTTCTTCAACGGCGGCTTCTGGTGGCTCTTCTCTTCTGATCCTATTCTTCTTCGAAACTAGTTGCTCTTTTTCGTTTATATTTTTTGCGTTATCATCAGTACAGAGGTATCTTTTCTTCTGCATGTGCTTTTTTTTTTGTGGAATGTTTTTGATCATTGTGTGTTTTTCTTTTTGTATGTTTTAACTTACCCGAAGTTGCTGTCAGAAATCATGCTTTAGTTCTGATGCTGTTTGCTTATATCTTTATATATTTTGGCTTTGTTAACGGATTTTTTGGTTTGGGGGGAGAATTAAGCAGATCGCGTTTGATTTTAACTTCTGTTGATTCTATGGATCGATGCTAAAATTTAATGTATTTTCTTTTTGAACACAATAATTCTGACTCCTGTACTCCATTTTTTTTCTCCTCTGTTTTTATTTTGTTATGCAAGAGGTGGAAAGAATAAATCAGGATCTTTACAAGATCCTTATGTTAAGTGGGAGCAGCTTCTTAGGAATAATTTTTCTATTCTAAACCTCCTTAGTTAAAGGCAGGTTGTTGTAATTCAGCTCACGAAAATTTCCTTGTAATCAAGGAGATAATCTTGACTGATTTAGGTATATCTTTTAAGAACTATGAGGTATGCCTCAAGATTCTGCTTAAATACCTAACTAGAGTAGTTATTTGAATAAATTTTTGAAGAAATAGAAGTCTCATGAAACTTCTACATGGTGTTAGATTAGATATGAAGCAATCTCCATTCCATTCTTGATCTGAATCAATCCCTATTCCATTCTTGTTATCGTACACCGATGACAAAATTCATCTAATCTGCCATGGCAAATAAATTTGAAAGTGGCATATCCAACCTGAATTCCAGTCAAATGGCCATACCTACCTACTCCGCTGTTGTTTTTGAAAGTAGTCTGAGGCCATTATTGGGCATAAACTTAATGGTCAAAATTTCAGCTTGTGGTCTAAATTAGTAATGATTTTCATGTGTTGAAAGGGAAAAGAAGACTATCTTGTCGGTGCTGCTGTCCAATCGGTGCAAAACAGCCTTGACTATTGAATCTGGAAGGTGGAAAATAATCTAGTGATGTCATGGCTGTTAAATTCCATGATCAATGAGACAAGTGAAAATTTTATGGATTACAAGATAGGGAAGGAAATACTTCCCATGAAACGTATTCAAATAAAGACAAGTTCACACTTTTTGGCTCTACCCTATGAATTCTCCAGAAATGTTCAAAATCAAAGGAATTCTAGGTGACCTGAGATAAGGTGAGTCATCAGTCATAGAATATTTTAGTCAACAGATTCGATATTGGCAACAACTTGATGCTCGAGCTATAAGCAAACAATATAGAAAGATTCAAGAGAGGGAAAGATTTACAAGTTTTTGTTGGGACGAAAATAGGAACTTGATGAGCTTTGTGGAGAGATTCACAACATTAAGCCTTTGTGGAGCGTTTGTGAGGCTTTTATAGAAGTACAAAGGGAGGAGACTTGAGGAAAAGTGATGTTAGGAACATCAATGGGACAACCCAACCTAGAGGGATCTACCCTTGTAGTAAAAGGGCAATTCTTGCTTATGGAGGACAGCCAAATCAATCAGGAGAATAGCCAAACAAGTCAGGTAGCAATAATTGCCAAGGGGGAACAATCGCTCATGGTGTGATCATTGTAAAAAGTTAGGGCATAAGAAGGAAACATGCTCGAAAATACATGAAAAACTAGCAAATTGACGTCCTTACTATCAATCGTTCCGAGCAAGCCATGGGAATATTTGAGCAGTAGAAAATCGAAAATTCGAGGAAACCCGTCCATTCAACCAAAGCATTCTATGCAATGGATTGTTGATTTGGGAGCATTCAGCCACATGACGAGAGATATTACAACCTTCAGTGAACTCAAACTAGCCACAAAGGGGACCGCTGTTAGAATTGCCAGTTGTACCTATTCAGAAGTAATTGGTATAGGTTCAGTCACCATATAAGAAGAAATCAAATTAAGATTAGTTCAATTTGTGCCTAATTTGAAATACTATTTGCTATCCATTAGTAAACTCATAAAAGATCTTAATTGTGTCATTAATAGACCTTGTGTGAATTTCAGGTTTTGAGCTCAAGGAGGACGATTTGCAATTTTGAAATGAGTGCAAGTCTTTATCTCCTAATAATTGAAGCCTTTAGATGTATTTAACCAAAAACGTTAAATATTGGCTCAACTCAAAATAAAGAAAGTGCTATGCTATGGCATTATAGGTTAGGTCATCCTATTTTATGTATTTGAAAAAGCTCTTTTCATAACTGATTAATAAAAATCCATCTTTTGTTCAATGTGAAGTTTATCAATTATTTAAGCATCCTAGAAGTTCTTTTCCTATTTAGTCATACAAAAAATCCTGTCCTTTTGATATGATCCATAGTGATATTTGGGGAACCATTTGAGATAAAAACATTTCAAGGCATAGGTGGTTTGTCACATTCATTGCATTTGGCTCTTCTCAATGAAGAAGTCAAAGGTGGGACCAATATTTCAAATTTTTTATAAGATGATCGAAAACTAATTTCAAACCAAAAGTCCAAATTCTCGAAACTGTTAATGCAAGAGAATTCTTTCACTCTATTTTTGGGAAATATCTTAGCGAAGAGATATTATTCATCTTAGTTCTGGTGTTGATACACCACAACAAATGGTGTAGCAGAAAGGAAAAACAAACACCTATTAGAAATTGCATGTTCATTAATGTTGACAACTCATTTTTCAAATTCTTTTTTTTTGGGGGAAAGCGGTTATGAATACTACATATTTAGTTAACCGAATGTCGTCTCGTATCCTAAACTTTCAAACTACATATCAATCTCTTATCACCACCTATCCCCACATTTGGTTCATGACCAATTTACCCTTAAAATTTTTTGATTGTACATCCTTTGTCCATATTCATCACCAAAATCGTAGCAAGCTTGATCTTAGATCAGTTAAGTGTATTTCCTTAAGATATTCATCAAATCAAAGTGGGGATAAATGTTACCCTCTAGTTACAAAAAGATCTACAACACCATGGATGTCACATTCTTTGAAGAACGACCATTCTACTCAAATCCAATATTTAGGGGGAGAGTTTCATAGAGGAATATCATATTTGGTCTATGGATTCGTAAGCCCAGTCTAGTTGCCCCAAGTGTACCCGGTCTGGTTCCTCCTGCTTCAAGTTTAATTCCAGTCCCTAGTATACCCATTCCTGATGACCAAAAGAATACGAAAGACAAAGAACTAATTTTCTATTCCAAAAGGTGGAATGAACAAAAGGAGACTAATCTACAACATGATTTGAATGATTTGGATTTGCCTATTGCTTACAATCATCCACAACATTGTCAAAAAGTCATCCCAGGCCCTCAACACCACACTGGTAATGATTTTGCCACATTATATTGTGCACATGATTTGGATGATTTGGATTTGCCTATTGCTCTAAGGAAAGAAAAACGAGCATGTACTTTATATCCGATGGAAACTTTGTTTCTTATAACAACTTGTTTCCTAATTACGGGCATTTACTACTACTCTGAGTAAAATATGTAATATTCAAGAAGCTCTAGAAGAACTTGGATGGAAGGAAGCAATTATGGAGGAAGTGAATGCTCTAAAGAAGAACTAGACTTGGGATTGTACAGAGCTACCTATTGGGAAGAAGGTAGTTGGTTGCAAGTGGGTATTTGCAGTCAAGTATTGCACAAATGGAAGCATAAATTGATTCAAGGCTAAACTAGTTGCCAAGGGTTTTACACAATTCTAGGTCACTTTTTAAGAATGCATTCTTTGTTCTTGTTGCAAAACTCAACTCTATCTGTGTTCTTTCTCCCTTGCAGCAAATCTAGGAAGGCTGTTGTATCAATTAGACATAAAGAATGCATTCTTAAAATTTGACCTAGAAGAAGAAGTATAAATGAAGGTTTCTCCTAGTCTTGACACACATGAAGGTTTTGGAAAGGTTTGCAGGCTAAGAAAATCATCAAATGGGCTCAAACCATCACCTCGTGCATGGTTTGAAAAATTAAATCAAGTTGTAAAAAGTTACAGATCCACTCAATATACAACAGATCACACTATGTTTATCAAATTCTCTCCTAAAGGAAAGAAAGCAATCATGATAGCATATGTAGAAGATATCATTCTAATGGGTGATTACTTAGAACAAATCAAGTTTTTGAAAGAGGTTCTAGCTGGTGAATTTGAGATTAAAGATTTAGGGCAACTCAAAATTTTTTCTAGGGATGGAAATAGCTCGCTCACAACAGGGAATTTCAGTCTTGCAACCAAAATATACCCTGGATCTATCAAAAGAGATTGGCATGTTAGATTGCAAACCGGCTCTCATTCCTATGGATCCTGTGGTGAAGCACTTGATGGAAGAAGGAAGCTTGATAGATAAAGGGAGATACCAACTAGTGGGAAGATTAATCTTCCTCTCACACACTAGACCGGATATAAGTTTCGCTATATGTATGGTGAGCAAAGAGAAGAATCAGCCAACAGAGAAACACTTGGAGGCTGCTTTTCACATCCTATGATACCTAAAGAAAAGTTCAGGAAAAAGTCTTTTCTTTTGAAAATCTACAGATTGAGGACTAAATATTTGTACCGATGTAGACTGGGTAGGTTCATTAATAGGTTGGAGATCTACTACAGTGTACTGCACATATGTCTGGGGTAATATGCTTACTTTGAGAAGGAAAAACAGGTTGTAGTTTTAAGGAATAGTGCTGAGGCAGAATTCAGGGCAATTTGTCATGGGATTTGTGAAGGAATTTGGCTTAGGAGGAGGCTAGAGGAACTGAGAGTTGTTAATCCAATTCCAATAACTTTGCAGAGTTACAACAAAGTAGCCATTGAGATAGCAAGGAATCTAGTTCATCATGATAGAACCAAGTGTGTCAAGATTGATCGACATTTTATCAAGGAAAAATTTGAGCAAGGGATACTCAAGCTCTCCTACGTTCCTACTAAGTAGCAGATTGCAGATATATTCACAAAGCACTACCCAGTTACACTTTTGACAACTTGGAGTCCAAGCTGGGTATGATTGACATCCATAACCCAGCTCAAGGGAGAATGTGGAAAAGTTGGACAGAATAAGTCAGGATCTTTAGAAGATCCTTCTGTTAATTAGGAGCAGATTCTTGAGACTAGAGTCCACAGTCAATTCTCTAAAACGAAAAGCAGCAGTAATCTCCTGTTCCCGGTCCTTTCGAACCAGATACTTCATTCCTGCTCCTGGGTAGGTACCAAATAAATGACTACTTGAATTGGAATTTTGAGCATAAAGATTCCACTGACCTGTAAAAAGTGGGATTCTGTGTTAACTAAGCCTTCATGCTAGTTGCTGATACTTATGTTCTCATTAAATTTGTTTTAAAACAGTGGATTAATTTTTATTTTCTTTTATTAATGGGATGTTATGGTGGTAATTATGTCTTCTTTGTTTGAAATCAGATTTATTTCTACTTGTTAATGTGAAATTAAGTGTCATTTATGTTATTCGTGGATGGTACAGGAGAAAAGCTGCTCAATGTTTTGCTATAAGGAGGAGGATTTTCTACCCAATGTTGTATAAATAAGGAGCGCCATACTCCTGTGAATTTTTTGATCGGTTTGATAGAAGATGAACATATACATAATGAAGACTAATTACAGCACTAGGTAGTCTCATTTTCTGCAACTTATGTTTTGGTTAATGATTTTGATTCTAGCCTGGTGAATTTTATTATCTTACTCAACTAAACTTAAGCTTCACATTCTGTCAGATGCAATAGTTACTCTTATCATATCTTGCATGATTGCTAAGCATTTAACATTTTCAATTTCATATTTTTTCATATTAAATTGAGTGTCATATCACATTAACTACATAACACTACGTGTTCTGCATAGTCTCCTGCCAAGCTACACGGGTTTTCTTGTATAGACCATTACACTTTTAATTGCATTTTAAGTTTAACGCTCTGTTGTAATCAACTTCTTCTGAATAACTGAAAGCTCTTCTCCAATCGTTGTACTCTCTACATGTTTCCGATCTCTGTATATTTCTTGTGTTTAAGCATTTAAATTTATGAAGTTAAGAGGCAGCGATATCTGTTATGCCTAATTAACCTCTTCCTATTCAGACGATCTTTTGATTTCTTCATTTCTGAATTGTAATATTCTCCAACTTGGTGACCATTATAAATGTGTCTTGTTCAATATATCTCAAGTGATATTTCTATAAGTGGTGGTTGTCTCTGTGTACTTGATATGCCATACTTTATAATTGTAACCTCAAAATCAACCAGCTGACATGCGGTATGATGTTTAACTTTATATACTATATGGGTTATTTGGTTTTGTTCCCAAAAATAAGGAAACGTGCATTTGAGTCAATAAAACAAAATATCCCATGTTTCCCTGGTGTTTTATATAGTTTGATTGGTTGTGCACCCTTGTAGGTGGTCTTTTGTCAATGAAGTTTATATTAAAGGCATTGTTATTGTCTTATTTTTCTCTTTAGTATCCTGACAAGTATTTCTTATCCAGGGCATTTCAGTCACCTTCAATCACATCACATCTTTGATGCTGGCGAAAGGTTACTAACATTATCTGTTCTATTTTCGTTAAAACTATTGGGTTTAGGCTTGTTCATAGGGATTAATCTAGTGGTTAGACATGGAAGCCAAGATCGCAAAGGTATTGGATAGTTCCCGCAAAGTTATACCCAGCTTGAAGAGAAAGCGAGTGGCCCGCCATGCAGCATATCTTGCTAGGGCTCCCCACTTGATTTCACCTGAGTGGCCAACCGTGAAGTCATCAATGCTTAAGCTAGCAAAGCGAAGGAAAGTAGATGCAAGCCGAAGTGGACCTCAGAGCTGCCAGTACCATTTGAAAAGATCGTTGCTCCGGTGTTATTCCAATTTTATGAAGACTGGAATGCCACAGAGGCTTATGTTTTATCAGAATGGTGAATGGAGTGATTCCTCTCAAGATCTTCTGGACTTGATTTGGAATGAGTTTAAAGTGAAGAAGGGTATTGTCGAGGCTGAGTTGAAGGGTGGTCACTGCATATTGGATTTTGTGCATATGCTTCGAGTCGACATGAGAACAGGTTCACATCAGCCAATGGCTTGGATTGATGATGCAGGTAGCTGCTTTTTTCCTGATATTTACATTGATGACGAAGAATCATATGAGTATTGCCAACATGTTTGTGGGAAAAATCAGGGAATCATATTTAAGGAGCCTTATGGACCTCATGAGATCAAGTTGCAGCTTGACATTGATATCAATGGAGTTGAGCAGGCTAAGTTAAAGGATTGTAGTGAAGAGTCACTTGGTCTTGTTACGCAGATTCAGATAGCCGAAAAACCTGCAAGAGAATCTTGCACCGTTGAACATAGTTGCAATAAAAGATTTGGTGAAAAAGCTGATGAAGCTAAGAAGGAGAATCAACAGACTAAAATGAGTTCAGTTGATGAGGCTGAGTCTGACCATGAAAAATTGAAGGCTGATACTGTTCGACAGATGTTTCTTATGGGCATGAGTCCTTTTGGTGGCGCAGATATAGTTGATGTCCATCCGTGCTTTGGTATCTTAATGCAAGCTCGACTAGAGCTTTTTGAAAAACAGATTGATTTGGTTAAACGATTTCGTGGTGATGCAAATGTTCGATATGCTTGGCTTGCTTCGTCCAAGGATGCTCTCCCTACAGTTTTGCAGTATGGTCTTGGCCATTGTAGCCCATCTGCGGCTAAGTCTAACATTGCTGTTCATCTCTCTGCAGCAAACTACTGCCACACCAGGTAGTGTAGGACTGACAATGTTTTATCAGTCCGGCCCAGCCATTTGACAGGGCTTCGGGCTGGACTCGGAATTTCTTTTAATATTTGGGCTCCAGGCTGGGCTTGGGTTTGAGTGGCCTGTCCAAAACCTAAAAAATGTTAAAATGACATCATTTGCAAACTTTAAATTAAGAAAATTAATCAGGCCTGATGATGAATTTTCGGCCCGATGTCAAGCCTAGTCCTACTGTAGAATTTCATGTCAATTTTCTTGTGGTCTTGATAAAAGTTAAGACAAAAAGGTTGTTCTGTTAGCTAACTATTCTATTTTTCTTCTAGCTAACTTAGTATTTTAGGAGGCAAAAGGGTTATAAGCCAAACTAAAGAGAGTAATCCCACATTGTCATCGTAGCCAGGCTTACTTGTCTAGAATAAATTTAAGTTTTCCATTGAAGGGGATCCTTTCCGTGTATGGTTTTTTGTGTTAACAATCTGATCTTAAGTTGGGGAAGCATGTCAAATTTTCTCTATTATTTATGTTGTTTGTCCAAAATGAATACTGTTCCTGTATCTTTGGTATTCTTGAGCAGTTAACATCATCAATTTTTATCTACAAACATCCAACTGATCCTATGTTGAATTTAAGCAAGAATCTAGGCTTTAATCAGTACACATCATTATATCTTTTTTCTTTCATCAAATTTTAACTAAGATTTCTCAACAGTGCAAATTGTTGTGATTTTGACAAAAATGGAGTAAGGCATATTGTACTTTGTCGCGTAATATTGGGGAATATGGAAATTTTACATCCTGGGACTCGACAGTACCAACCAAGTTGTGAGGACTTTGACAGTGGAGTTGATGATCTTCAAAACCCAAGACACTACATAGTCTGGAATATGAACATGAACACATGCATTTATCCAGAGTTTGTTGTTAGCTTCAAGCGTTGTTCGGCGGCAGGTGATAAGCTACTTCTTTTGGATTTTTTTGTTACTAGATGAATGATATCCTTTGTATATATGCATGTCCTTGCTCATATTGTTTTTAGCTAACAATATATTGTGTATCTTGTATATCCTTATGATGGATACAAGCTGATTATTTGCTGGACGGAACTTGGAAACTGAGTTTGGTGGTCACAACATCACTTTTAACTTCAGCTCCATCTACCTTATCTTTTAAAGTTGAAAAGCCATTGTTTTAGAAACATATTTTTCCGCATGATCTGCATTCATCTGGCTTATTACATTCAAGAGATCAATCAGTACTAGCAATTGATCCAGTGACTTAGTGAGTGATCACTATCTGCAAATGCTGAATGACCATGAAACATTTTCTTTTTGGAGCCTTGTCAGTATTTGATCACTATAATTTTGATATTGTCCTTACAGGATTGGATGCTAGAAGTGATAGTAACTGTGCTGTCTCGGACATCACATCTTGTACTCTTGGTGCTCAGGGAAGTTTTAGAAAGGAATCCACTGGACTTGATTTGAATTTGCAAACAGGATCTACTGCTGCTGATCTGAATTTACCAGTTGAGTCCATTGCAGCTTACATGGTAAGCTTAGTTGTATTCTCACCATTCTCATGTGTATCTTTGTTGAGCTTTGTGATTCACAGTTCATTTGTTAACTTAATGGAGCAGGAAAATATAATAAGCTGATTTCTTTTCTTAGGCAGTGTCTGGCACAACTGTGTTATGACTTTTGGTGACAATGTATGCGTATTTGTTCAACCTTTAAAAGAGGAGTCAAAGGAGGCAAGAATAAACCTATTGAGTTTCTAGTTTTATGTTCTTATTAATGGCATGAGGTTAAGGGTTGGTGTGGTAGAGAGAGTAAGAGCAATCCTAAAATATTTTCAAATAGTACATTGTATGTCTTTTCTCCTCCTTTGTATTAGCCTGCCCTAATTCTTATTTACCTTTTTGTCTTGAAGACCAAAAATCCCTTGATTGAGAAGGTTTTGAGATTATATCATCTAGTATCTTGAGGCGCTTGATGGTAGATTTTGTTCTTTTATTGAGATTTCGACCATGCAAAGCTAGATTAAATGGATAATCATACAACCGTGCATGTGAATTGTACATAAATTGTTTATCTGTGTCTTGCCATTTCAAGTTCCAGTTAGTTACAGTTACCTTAAATTAACTGTTAATTTGCTATTTTTCCTTTAGCCAAGTAAAAGTAGAGCAGCATTAGAATCTGGAATTTCCCAGGGAAAAGCACAAAGTCTGGGCTCAAGCAGTACAAGAACTCCGAAGTCCCCCTGGATGCCTTTCCAGATGTTGTTTGCTGCAATCTCTAATAAAGTCTCTTCTGGAGATATGGAACGAATAACCAATCATTATGAGCAATTCAGGGTATGTTGGAGGACGTTATGCTGCTTTTTTTCCTGCTGATTTGATTTAAAAAATCTGTTATGATCTTAGACTGGCGTCTCTGGATGTTTTATCAGGCCAAAAAGATAAGACGGGAAGAGTTTGTTAAAAGGTTGAGGTCGATAGTTGGAGATGGTTTACTAAAATCAACAATTACTAGTCTTCAGTGCAAGGTATTTTAACCTTTGATGTGGTCCTAATAGTTTTTGTCCTAGGAATATGCATTTTACGAAACCTAAGATTTCATCAATTCCTCCACATGCAAAGTGCACAGAATACTAGCTGCTAGTACTTAACCTTGTTAAGACTCGTCCTTGCTGTGAGCTTCTTAGTAGATGTCCCTGAATCTTTTGGAATTACTTTCCGTCAAAAACTTGATATTTGGACACATGTTAGAATCTATTATGCTCAGGTTCTAGATTTAAACTTCATTCTTGTTTTGTTCTCAAGTCTCTGTGGTATGCCTACAACAGTCATGAATATGGCAATTGCTGTAACCTTCTTTTTGTCAGATCTAGTAAGTATATCTGATCTTTGTTTTGTTTGGTTTTCTTCAATTGTTATTTGGTATTTTAGACCTAAAGGTTAGGGAGATTTTCTGGTTTCAATTTGTATAGGTGGAGGATTGGTTTGGATAAGGTAAGTGTTGGTGTCTAAATCTTTCCAGTGGATTGTAGTGTGTAAACAATGCTGTGATTCATTTCTTGGTTTATTATTTGGGGACTGTTAGAACTCTAGCTGAATATACTAGAGTCTGCTATATTGATATTGATAATAACAGCAGTATAAGGCTATTACAAGGTGATTCACTATGAACACCTTCTAACCAGAGCTGAATAAGCTCCTCAGGGAGAATAGAATCTCTCTGTCACAATATTCTCACTCCTTACTTCTTTCCCGAATGCCTTTTCTCTCTCTGCCCCCTTACTTAGCTACCAACCCATACATTTTGTTATTCCCCCACCATGTACCCACACTCCTAACTAACTTGTGCATCATTGCCCACAGCCCCCGCTCTCTTTCTTCTCGAGTATACTCTCCATATCCTAGGTTTGTTGGTAATGATCCTAACATTGCCCCCTTCTTGAAGAGCAGCCTTGTCCCCAAGGCTGAAATGAGGAAATTGGCTTCGAATAACAAAGTCATCTTCCCATGTAGCATTCTCCATCGGTTTTCCCTTCCAATGAATCAACCATTGAGTAGTTGACTGTCCATCCTTAGAAATCACCCTGCTGGCCAGTGCAGATTCTGGTTCTACCTCCTCCTCAAGCTCCACTTCCATTCCTTCAGGTAAAGCCTCCTCAACCGTGTAGTGTCCCACAGCTTTTTTAAGCTTAGACACATGAAAAACTGGGTGAACTCGCGAATGCAATGGAAGCTTAAGTTTATAAGCAACAGCCCCCAACTTCTCCAAAATTTGGAAAGGACCAAAATATCGGGCTGCTAATTTCTGGTTGATTCGTCGGGCCACCGTGAGTTGCTTGTGAGGGCGGAGCTTGAGAAAAACCCATTCACCCACTTGGAAAGATACTGGTTGTCTCTTTCTATCAGCATACTTCCTCATCTGCTCTTGAGCTCTATGAAGATTGTATTTGAGTTGAGTCAAAGCTTCATCTCTATCCACCAACTCCCTAGCCACTGCCTCCACCTTAGTTTCACCTTGTACAAACCGAACCAATGTAGGAGGTTTCCGGCCATACACTAATTCAAAAGGGGTTGAACCCATAGACACATGGTAGGTGGTGTTGTACCATAATTCAGCCCATGACACCCAAGAAGACCAATGCTTGGGTTGCTCAGAAGCAAAACACCTCAAGTAGGTCTCTAGACATCGGTTTAGGACCTCAGTTTGCCCGTCCGTCTCTGGATGATATGAGGAGCTCATTTTCAACATAGTGCCTTGTGGTTGAAACAGTTCCCGCCAAAAGTAGCTCACGAACAAGGGATCCCGATCACTTATGATCGATAAAGGAACTCCATGTAAACGCACCACCTCCCTCACGAATAGTTCAGCCACACTTTTAGCAGTATCTGGGTGCTTTAATAAAATAAAGTGACCATATTTAGTCAACCGATCAACCACCACCAGTATTGGCTCATATCCCTTAGACTTCGAAAGTCCCGTAATGAAATCCATCGATATATCTTCCCAAATCTGATGGGGAATAGGAAGGGGCTGCAACAAACCCCCAGGAGAGGTAGCAGCATACTTTTGCCTTTGGCAAATGTCACAAGACTTAACAAAGTCTTAAATGGACCTTTTCATACTGATCCAATAGAGATTGCTAGCAATCCGTTGATATGTGCGTAGAAAACCTGAATGGCCTCCCATGGGTGAAGAGTGGAATTCCTTAAGGAGTAAAGGAATGAAAGTAGAATGAGTGGATATCACTAGCCTGCCCTTGTGTAGGAGAACTCCTTGGTGCCATTGAAACCCTTTTCTTGCATTAGAATTTTGTTGTAATGCTTTGATAATGTCACTCAATATAGGAACATTATCGACCTCTTGCTGCAGAATTTTACCATCAGTCCATAGTGGATATGAAATCATAGTCTTCAACTCACCCGCTTCATGAATCCGAGACAAAGCATCAGCAGCTTTGTTTTCGAGTCCCGACTTGTAAATGACTTCGAAATGATACCCAAGGAGCTTCGCCATCCAGCATTGTTGATCGGTTATGGAGACCCTTTGTTGCAACAAATGGCGGAGGCTTTTTTGATCGGAATACAACACAAATGGCCTGCCTAACAAATAATGCCGCCAATGATGAACTGCTAACACCAATGCCATTAACTCTTTCTCATAAGCTGATTTAGATAAATTGCCCTTGGAGAGAGCCTTACTGAAATATGCAAGGGGTTTCCTATTCTGCATTAAAACAGCCCCTACTCCCGTGCCCGAAGCATCACACTCCACTTCGAAAGGTTGGTCAAATTGAGGAAGAGCCAATACCGGAGAAGTAGTCAAAGCATTTTTCAGATTTTCAAAGGACTCCAAAGCTGCCATATTCCAATGAAAACCATCCTTCTTTGTTAACTCAGTAAGAGGTTTGGCTATTTTACCGTAGTTCTTAATGAACTTCTGATAATATTCGGTCAAACCGAGAAATCCCCTCACGCCTTTCACATTCCGAGGAATTGGTCAATTCACTACGCTTGAAACCTTAGTTGGATCCACCGCTACTCCCCTTTCCGAAATAATGACCCAAGTAGGCTATGATCCTTTGCCCAAAACTGCATTTCTGTTGGTTAACCACAAAGTGGTTGGCTTTTAAGACCTCCAAGACACTTGTTAAGTGTAGTAGATGGGTGTGCCAATCTGCACTATATATAAGAATATTGTCAAAAAAACCAACACAAACCTCTTGAGGAAGGGTCTGAAAATATCATTCATAGCGGACTGGAATGTTGCAGGTGCATTGGTTAATCCGAACGACATCACGAGGAATTCATAGTGGCCATCGTGTGTTCAGAAAGTCATTTTAGGAATGTCTTCTCTCCTGACCCTAATCTGATGATATCCGGACTTTAGGTCCAATTTAGAAAAAAATTCCTGCACCATTCAACTCATCCAATAACTCCTCTACCACCGGAATAGGGTACTTGTCAGGGACGGTAACCTTGTTTAATGCCCTATAATCAACACACATTCTCCACAAATTATCTTTTTTCTTGACTAAGATAACCGGACTGGAGTAAGCACTAGAACTGGGACGGATGATCCCCATTTTCAGCATTTGTTGCACCTGGCGCTCAATCTCATCTTTGTAATGATGAGGGTACTTATAGGGTCGAACGCTAATAGACCCTTGTCCCTGTTGCAAGACAATAGCATGTAAATAGTTCCTTTCAAGAGGTAGCCCCTGCACCTCTTGAAAAACCTCCGAAAATTTATTCAACACCCTATTCAGCTCTCTTTCCTCTGTATTGGTAAGTTGCCTTTGCTGGCCCCTCATATCTACTCCTTCCACGGATAGTAAATTCCCACGCAAAATAGCAAGCAGACCATGCAAACACACTGAATCTTCATGGTATTCACTGCATCTTCTCGGTATAAGCTGAAGCCCTGTCTTCCCACTAAGTTGCACTCTTTGCCCCTCATGTTGGAATTGCATGGTCATCTCTTTCCAATCAACCATGACCTTTCCTAAGGTTTGCAACCAAGCTATTCCCAAGATGATGTCCATGCCCCCTAATTCCAGCACATATGCGTCAACAGTCAAGTCTAAGTCCCCCATCCAAATTGGAGTTGCCAAACATTTCTTATTTGTGGAAACCTTATGGCCGTCACCCAAAACGAATTCCCAAATTCCTTGTCTTCGTCACTGTTAATCCCAAACCATTAACGAGTTCGGATGAGATAAAGTTGTGGCTTGCGCCACTGTCAATTAGCACAACAATAGGAACCCCACGAATTTCTCCCTCAATCCGCATCGTTTTGCTCTCCGATACCATTACCTGAAGAATTCCAAACACACCCATAGCTCTACACTCCAACGCATCCTGTTCCTCCTCCGAACCCTCTCCTTCAATGGCTATTATCTCCCCATCGTCATTTAGGGTTTCATTTTCATCCAATATCAACAACCTAAGTTGTCGTTCAGAGCATTGATGAAGGGGATGAAACTTTTCCCCACATTGGAAACACAATCCCTTTGCCTTGCGATCCATCAACTCTGGGTATGAAATATGTCGCAAGCCGCGATTTCTTCCCATGGAGCTCCTTCGGTCCCCTTCCCCTGGTCTGGTCGGCGTCGTGCGGTGAGAACTGGCGTCGAGGGTGGAAGATCTAGGCTGAAATCGATGACCCGTCGCGTTTCGGGTCGGACCCGACCCGCCCTTTGCGCGACCCGCTCCATAGCCCACCGTATTGGAAGAACCTGACTCGGTATAAGAACGTTGGCCCCGACTCTGAGTTTTGAACCCAGTCCCTCCTCGGTTGAAGCCAGCCTCTCCTTGGTTCTGCCATGTGCGAGGTCGTGGGTTGAATGGGTCGAAGCCTCTTTGGTCCCCATACATCTCCTCCTCCACAGCCCTTGCCACCTTCATCATCTGGACTCGGTTTGTTGGACTGAAGGTACGCACCCTCCGTCTTATCTTCGTGCGCAACCCACTCATGAAGTAGCCCATCAGTTGTGCTTCCGGCAAATGTCCCACCTGAGAAGACACAAATTCGAAGGCCTCAATGTATTCGTCGACAGTACCCATCTGTTGTAAATCCGAAAGTTCTTCAAATGGATTCTCAAACCTTCGTCCCCCAAATCTGTCGATTAAAGCCTGCTTCAACTTCCCCCATGTTAGTTCCACTTCTGTCTCTCGGACGAGATTGAACCAATGAATGGTCGATCCCTCCATGCTTAATAGGGCCAGCTTAATCTTCACCTCCTCCGACATTCCATGAACCTCGAAATAGATTTCGGCTCGGGTAATCCATCCTACTGGATCAGACCCATCAAACATAGGTAAGTCTAC
>JAOSBK010000001.1:17253697-17275883 GCA_027568895.1 Erythroxylum shatona | reverse complement strand
GAGTAGTTGACTGTCCATCCTTAGAAATCACCCTGCTGGCCAGTGCAGATTCTGGTTCTACCTCCTCCTCAAGCTCCCCCTAAAAGAGCTCCCTCGGTGTGGCATCCAGACGCGCGATCGAGAGCTGAAGGTTTCGGTTCCTCCACCATCGCTGCTGACTTCTTCCTCCACTGCCCTAGCAATTTTCATCAACTGGTATCTGTTCACTGGCCCAAAAGTGCTGACCCTTCGACGAATATCAGCCCTCAACCCACTCATGAAATACCCCATATATTGCTCCTCTGGTAGTCGACCCACCTGTGATGAAATGAATTCAAACGCTTCTATGTACTCCTCCACCGAATCTGTTTGTCGCAAGTCAGATAGCTCCTCAAATGGGTTGTCAAATTTCCTCCCTCCATAGCGCTCAATTAGAGCTCTCTTAAACTTCTCCCAATCCAGAACTTCTTCAGTCTCCCGCAATAGGTTGAACCAGTGTATGGTTGAACCTTCCATGCTTAGCAGAGCCAGCTTCATTTTAATTGGTTCTGAAGTATTATGAACCTCAAAATACACCTCCGCCCGAGTAATCCACCCTACAGGATCTGACCCATCAAACATGGGCAATTCCACCTTGCGGACCGACTTCCGATATTCCTCCATGGTATCAAAGGAATGATCCATCGGAGTTGGTTGTCGCCTTTCACCCGCCATAGGCTGCCCCCTTCCTGAGGCCTCGCCACTCCCCTGTCCTTCCTCTGTTCTTTTGCCCATCATTTTGCTCATCTCCAACAACAGAGGCCGCTACATTTCCCCCGTAGCCATTCGCATGGATGATTGAATTTCTTCCACTCCAGCCTCCAGATTTGCCATGCGAGATTCCAACACTTCTACTCTATCGGCCATCTTAGGTGGCATCAAGGTATGTTACTCTGATTTGTGAAAGCCCTTAAAAAAAACTGATCCTCTCCTCTTGGTATCCGGCAGGTCGGACCAATGTTAGAACTCTAGTTGAATATACTAGAGTCTGCTATATTGATATTGATAATAGCAGCAGTATAAGGCTATTAGAAGGTGTTCATATACAAGGTGATTCACTATGAACACCTTCTAATCAGAGCTGAATAAGCTCCTCAAGGAGAATAGAATCTCTCTGTCACAATATTCTCACTCCTTACTTCTTTCCCGAATGCCTTTTCTCTCTGCCCCCTTACTTAGCTACCAACCCGTACATTCTGTTATTCCCCCACCATGTACCCACACTCCTAACTAACTTGTGCATCATTGCCCACATTGCCCACAGCCCCCTCTCTCTTTCTTCTCGAGTATACTCTCCATATCATAGGTTTGTTGGTAATGATCCTAACAGGGACATCGACTGATAGGCTGGTGAAGAACATTGGTTTTTGGATATATTATCTGCTGATATTTGCTAGTAGCAATAAATTTTCTTAACATCATAAAGTGCTATAAATTTTGCTTGCTTTTTCCGTTGTTGAAGGATGTTGATGTTTCTGTTGTCACGACAATTTGCTATCCTTTTGCAGGTATCATCGCCTCAAAGAAGCACTTACGCCTCTAAAAGGTTTGGTTCCCTGGAATGAAGAAAAAAAACTTTGGGTATATGATATACTGTTTGATTGAACTTTAGCTGACTTTTGTTGGATGTTTGTGCACTAGAATGTGTCGACATGAAGCTGTGAATATCTCATTAGTCTTTGGCGATATTGTTTTGGTTTTGTCGAGGACTGCCAGCTTTTCTTTGACTGGAACAAGTTGGTTTTGTTATTGTCATTTGCCAATAAAGGTTTGCGTGTTGTATTGAAACATGGTAGATTAATGAAACTTCTCAGCAAGGGTAGTGTCTGGTGATACTTGGCATGTTTGTCCATTTTCCGACCGTATCCCAGATGCCTTTTATATGAGGATCTCTTTACATGAGTAGCTGAACTCTTCTCATCATGGGCAATTTTCAATAGCAAATACCAGCAAGACTCAGTTATGGTTGATTTATGCATTAACATAGACGCAGGGATTATTCGTTACAGGCACTTTTAAAGAAAAATGGAATATGAAGGAAAACTGATTGCTCGGTGATTAGTCCTCGATCTATGAAGAAACAATATTACTTTGAAAAAGTAAGTCTTGTTGATACACGAAGAGTCGGCATTGTAAGTGAAGCCTATGAACAAGGTGAGGAGCTTCCATCCATCATTTTATATAATGTTAAGAAACATGTTTTAGTTTGTACATTCTCCACTCGCCGCCGGTGTGCCTCCAGAAGCCGGTGGGAGCACACGGGCTTTCGTGGGCTTGGCATTGTTAAATGTGGATCCAATTCAAATCTAGCGATGCACCAATTGCATGGAGTCATGGACTAATCATGCTAAATTAGTCTAAATTCCAATTGCATGGACTAATCATACTAAATTTTAATCAATTTAATACTAAATTCCAAATTACCCTAAATTAAAATATTAAATTTCACATGGACTAATCATGCTAATTTGAGTTTTACAAGTTAAAGGTTGAAATTTTTTTTAATGCCTCCTCCATGCATCTCAACTAATAATATTCTCTTATCATAAGTCTAAAGATTAAGGAGAATAAGTATTCCTCTCTCCATTAAAATAATTAATAAATTTTGGGCAAAAATCGATTTTAGTAAACCACCAAGTTGGGTTCCTTGAGGGCTTCAACTTGCACTTTTGATAAATCAATTTAAATAAGTGGAAAATGAAGAATTTTTTCACCTGGGCATTGAATGCATTTGTAATTATGAGTTCAAATCTTATGTCCAATTTTATTTTGTATAATTCTGTAAATTTTTAAAACAGACGTCTTTTTGATTATTGAATATAAGTTTAGAAATTGTTCAATTTTATCCCATGATCAAAAATGTCATTTTAAGCATTAAATAAGAGTGGACGGTAAAATTGGACAGATAATTCCAAAAGCCTTTGAATAGGATTGTTAAAAGTAGACAAGAATCTCCACTCATATGCTCGTCCTACTACTTAGGTGGCGCTGCCATAATTTTGACGCAATCACTGGCTTCCTTGAGGATAGTTTAGTTAAAGAATATAGAAAGAGATAAATCAATTTCTCTGCAACTTATTCGTCTAAATACTTTTTAAGAAAACAAAAGAAAAAAGAGAAACACAAGAAGGAGAAAAAGAATGGTTCCAACTTCCAATCATGTGGGTCAAAGTGATGCATGCTTGGGTGGTCGCCCACAAACTTCTTTACCTTGATTTTCACCATTGCTGATATTGATTGGCTTCTGTGTCATGTAAAGGGTTTAGTGGGGCCAACTCTTTACCAACAATCATTTATTCCTTTTTCTTAATAATGAAAGGAATTACCAAGTTATTATTTATTTTTATAGAGTAACATGTAAAATGAGAAAGGAATAAGTTAATCCCCAAAAGAAAAAAAAAAGGTTGATAGGTTCTAATCAAAATCTACAAGCTAAGTTCTTTCATCTAACCTGTAATCTCCCCAAAGATTTGTAGGGCATTAATCAAAGCTTCCCCTTTGCTCCAAGTCGTTGAAAAAGATTCAAAATGTCTCCCACTTTTCTTTTGTTCTTCTGTGTAAAAACAGGATTGATCCTATATATATACCCCTATATCTGCATGGGAACGGGATTAGATTGGAGAAAAAGAGGCACTTACTACTTTAGTCATGTTGTGTGGGTTTGATTGGAGAAAAAGGAAAGAAAAACTCTGCTTTTGGGTCAAGATTATGCCTGCTAACCCTTAATTTCTTATGCCAGGAAAATTTATAAAAAAAAGCTATACCTCTCCCACCATCGAAACGTATTTAATCAAGAAGCTCTAAACATTATGGAATATTTCAGTGTCGTTGGAAATCCTCCACTCTTAATAAATTATGTGTAACTTGGTCCAATATAGCCATCTAATCTCCATCAGGTTTTTGATGATATGACTATAAAGAGTGAAAGTTTCACGTCATTGTCCTCATTAGAACATCAACAAATCTACTGAACTTTGCCAAATACAACGAAAATCACTCAAAACTCTCAAAAGCAGATGCTCCACTTCCACTCATTGCATGTTCCATTTAGAGGCCTAATAAAACTAAGGGTTTTGGAAAAAAAATATGTAATATATATATATATGATTCATCGACTAAATAAGTAATCTTTCCGGTTGCTGTAGTAAGATAGTTTCAATAATTTTCTTCTAACACCAGGCGCTTAATTCTGACAACTGGGGTGACCCATGTGTAATAATAAGTTCTGCATATACATATAATGTCCAGCTTTTCTGTCACACCATAAAGTGTATGATCCGAAGTTTGGGAAGTAGAGAAACACGATGACCCATATCCATTTAAGAAAAAGACTTAACAAATTCCCAGTGTTTATAGAGTCGTGACATGTTATGTCGGTATGAGAATTTCTTTATTCTCCATGATTAATTTGAATATTGTTTTCCACCATTGTCTCGCATAAGATATTATTAATAATTAACCAAATCACGTGATCTTATTATTTTCCTTTTGGTTTTTGATCATTAATTTTGATAACGAGGGAAACTGCTTCTTGATGTTTCACACACAGCAATCATGACCATTAATTTTAATTTTTGTTTCTAAATTATACTTTATTCAGTAAAGATTACTTAACTCCAAGTAACTTTCTAATCAAGTTTAGGTGGATTAGTCAGGATTTTATGAAGATGGAATCTCATTTTTCAGGTTCCCTTTGACTAAAAAGTTTAAACTAACTAGAGATTATGAAAATTAATTCATTTAATTATAATTTGATAAATTTAATATGAAACACAGAAATAAGAAATCAACTACTCTATTGTGTTTCTCTTAATTAGTAATAAAAAGGAGACCTATGAAAATGAAGGAACTAAAGATTAAAAAGAAAGAAGAAAAAAAAGCCATTTTCAACGGCTTCTTCTTTCTCCAAGGTCAACTTTATTACAAGACAATGGAATCCTGCCGCAGGTTAAGCTTAGTCTAGGTTAAACCATGCATCAGTTAGATCTTACTTTGTATAAAATAAATAACACGGTTGATTATAAAATCAATAAGAATATACAATAGGACAAACAAAGTTAAACTACGAATCAGTATAAGATAGACTATGATGCAAAATGGTCCAAGTATTCATGTAAGATTCTGTCTTTGACCTATCAAATTAAAGCACTAGCTAGGAAAACTGAGTCGGTGATTATTAGTAGATAATAGTTTCAAGGCCTTGGAGTGGCAATATATATATATTTATGAAATCTCCAGTTTCTTGTAATCGAATAGGTTGACAATGATCTGATCGCATGATTATAATAATAAACCCCCGCCTTAATTATGTGTTACAAAGTCCTTTGATACAGAAAACAAGGTGTCAGTATTCTCTATTCCTGTTCTTTGTGGTGGTTCACAAGTCTCAACATTTATTTTAATATTGGAAACAAGCTCACTAATATATATATATAAACGCTGCTCGAACATTGAAAATTCATGTTCCTTACATTGCTTCCAATGCTGTCGGGGACCCTGGGAATCACCCATATCATATTTGGTTACTACATCTACACGGTGATTAAAACAATTCGGTGACATTTAAAAAAAAATGCTCAATTTGTTCTTGGAACAACAATAGATGTTCTTTTCCCATTATACAGTGGGGATATCCCATAGCATCAAGATGATTTTAAGGTAGGGTTATGGAAGATAAGGACAATATAAAGCCTACCCTTGAAGAGGTGTTGGCTTAAAAGGAAAAACTTATGAGATGAATTATATGGAGCAGCCTCCACTTTTATGGTTATCTTCATCCTCCCCACCCACCCCGAATAAATTGAAATGACAAGACACAATGAATACTACTTATGAGTATTTAGTGAAGGAGAAAAGTAGACTATTAAATAACCACACGAAGAAAAATCTGAATGAAAATTGATCCCTATCTGTTTTATACTCAAATTAAACATCGAACGAGACAGTTCGCCTTGATCATGTGGCTATCATGTATTCATTTTCAATATGTTGATTTTTTTTTCATTCTCAGTCGGATTTTGATCTGTTTCTACCTAAACAGCGTAAGGGTCCCAAAGCAAATCAGTGCCATATATAGAGAAATAAAATCAAGTCAATCTATCTAAGTTCAAGTAAACTGTAAAAGGCTTCTTCTTTAATTTTCTATTTTTAATTAATTGGATTCCTTTTAAGGAAAAAAAGAAAAAATAGTTATGCTTGTCTTAAATTTCTTCGATCATTTCATTTTCGGTTTGATTATAGCACTTTGTCAGCTTAAGAAAATCATTGTGGGAGATAATTGAACAAAAAGTAAACGTATTTAGTACATAAGATTCTTTGATTTGCGGAAGTTTAGAGAGGGCTATAACGTATGCATCTTTTTTTTATAGTTTTACAAAGAGATTATTTTCATAAATTAAACTGAATTTATGATTAAAGAAGAGGCCAGGCTCACCATCTTGAAAACAATAGAACAAAATTTCCATAATGTCATCAACATCTAATGTAATTAGAAGCTCGCATCCAAATGAAAATTTTACAAAATAAGTGTCATCATTAAAGGCATTTGCTTAGTCAGGTGTGTTTTATTTCCAGAGCAAGTTTTTACTTTAAGCTTAGCGCATAGTAGCTGGAGCCCAAAAGGAGAAAACAATGATAAGTTTCAGGGATCGAGAAGTCGGGAGAAATTTAGGGTTAATTAACAAAACGTTTTGTATAGGTTATGCTGACACCAAAATGTGGAAACGTGCCAAACTGAAGTGTGAAATGTATATTTACTATATGATATTAAGTTGTTTTGTTGAGTATGTTAATGTTCTCGATTGAATTCTTACAACACGAGTAGGCTTGAAGGAGAGATATCGATGGTTACCCAAGAGAGTAGTTTATCTTGAGTCCCAAAAACGACTAAAGTAAGAATAATTACTAACCATTTGCACCACTAAACCATACACAAATGTTGAGCTCATGACATTATATTTCCTTGGAAAACTTGAGTAGAGAAATTAATTAATGTGAAGGGCAGTGGGGACCTGTCTTGTTAGATATATTCTCGCGAAAGAGATGGCCAAAAGGATTGTTAGGTGACCGCAAAGAAGGGGGCAATCTAAAGCAAAGTTACATGACAAAGGTAACACTCATCAATGCTCATTGGGAGTGTTAAAGTTACTAGAAAAAGCTTTGCATTATCATCTTTCGATATGACAAGATAAATCCTCCTACTTTTTTCGTGGAAAAATGCCTTTGTCTTGCACCACTATATTCTTTAGTTTCTATATCAAACTTTTGTTTGCCATCTTGTCCTTTGAAAATTTTGAACCACTAAAAGCAATACAAATAATTTTAGCCAATATGATCTTCTTCAAATCTACTTCTCAAAATGATTGTTTATGTATCTAAAAGCTTGCTGCTTATTCATTTTAATTAAGCTAATTATATATACGTATTTGCTACTTTCATTTTACTATTTCGTGACATTTTATAAAATTACAAGCCTTTGGTAACGCTTGGTTTGGTGGGGTTGAACCTTTACATTGAGTTCTGACAACATTAATTACCACCACTGGCGAATACAAAACTAATATGCCATATTGGACTATCAATTTACTTGTGATTATACTTGAAGTGGAACTTACCTTGAAAGATAGGGTCAATAAGTATAATGCTTTTTATGGGATGAAGAACTGAAAAATTAATTTGTCATAAAATATGAGACATCAATGCATGCAAAAGATTCCTACCCCACAATTTTCCATGCAAAGTCAAAAGGTTGAAGCAGCTTTTTTGCTTGATTTTTGGATGTACCTAGCTAGGTCATTCCCAGGTAGTATATTTGATTAATGGACAAAATATATACAGTGAATGAATTTACCGACAAAAAGGGGTCAAGCTAATAGGACCAACTTGCATAACACACTTTGTTCAATCAATCCTCGTCATTTTCCAAACTGACAAATAATGCAGCTTCATTTAACTGACCTTCGTGGTTATAATTCTGAGTCCTAATTGCTGTTCACAACTGAAGCTAGCAAGATTGATTAGAGTTCAAGCGAGAACCGTGCAATATTACTAAAACTATACATGTTAGGAATTTTCATTTTCGAGAAGCTAGTGCAATTTCAGTATTCTCGACATAAAAATCACATTTAAAACAGATGACAGCCATTTTAATTCTTTTGTGTGATGTTCAGAGATTCAGTATGTTCTTTGTTTTGCAAGTTCCATACCCTATCTAAGCAGTCTAATTATCCAGAACTTATCAGAAGACAGTCAAAATTTTCATTTGTTATAAAAATAGGCTTTAACTTAAAATGGTCCATAGTTCTATTATATTCGAAGTGCTCGGCGTAGGAATGCTCAAATTAGAGACCAACAATAGGGTAATGGAACTAATTAAGGTGATAGGGTCAATATCATTCTTCTTCCCTAATTTAGAGGACCCGGATGAGAGCTGCAACACTGTTTTCAATTCGAATCGATTTTTTTTAATATTTTAAAAATTAAAAAATAAGAAATTTAAAATTTAAAAGATTCAATTAGTATTATCATCACAAAATTAATTAAAATTAAAAATTTGAAATATAATTGAAAAAAATTATCTTTACTTATTAAATAATCTAAGGTTTAATTAAAAAACAATTGTTAAATGAAAATTAATAGCTAAAAAGCAAACTGAATTGAAGACGCATGTAGAGGCAAAATCCATGGATTTTATATTTCTTACCAGCATTTTCAATCATTAGTGAAAACATCATAACTGATATGATCCATTATTTAATGTAGAAAAAATAGAAACGTTTTAAAAAAAGAAAGATTATAATGATAGTCATGTCTTTTATGGTTGCTTTCCCTTTGTAAGGTGTAAAGTGGGATGTTGTAATTATAACAAAGTAATTAGGAACAATTGAAATTTCCTTGACCTGCCACCCTTTTGTTAAAAGATAAAAATCAGAAAATAGGTAGTAAAGAGAGACGGGTCACCAAGAACAAGTATGAAAAATGGTTACTGTCCTATAATGGTAAAACTAAATAAAGTTAGGCTGCTTATTTGAAATATTACAAAGTATCGAAATCAATTATTACTTGTAGTATATTCCTAAGTCGATTATTATAAGACAAAACAACACAATTTTCTTGGAGAAGAGATATTAATTATACGCAACTTTCTTTTTACGAAAATGTTGTTTGCGTTAATAATATGAGAATGTGAATATAATCTATATTAAATAATAATACCTCATAAGTGTGTAATGCGACTAGGCACTTGGAAAGAACATCAGAGTGTATGAACTAGCTCTATTAGAGTTAGAAATGGTATACCCTTTTAACTAAAATTAAAAATAATACCTTAAATCACATGCATGGTTTGTTGGGGTCAGAATACAAACTTCTGAGACTATTATTATAACTTGTGACAGACAGCAAGTTTCATCTGCCTTCAGAACTAATACTTAAAGTTGGGAAATCCGGCGAGTATCGATACTTGTTGCATACATAATCTACACTTAAGATGCATGTTAACGTTGTGTCCCGCATGTTTGATTTTATAAGCTTATAAAAACCAGTTCTTGTTCAATTCCCTTCTGTGAGTTTGTGTGTTTGACACTGGGTGAGATTAATTCTACCAGATTGGTAATAGTGAAAGGAAAGGTTGCAAGCCTAAGATGCCAGATAAGTGGGCTAGCTAGCAGCTATGTGTCTGAAATGGTACATTCCCTTGTCTTATAAGCTGATTTAATCCTCCCACTTGACCTATTGTTGTCTGAGAGACGTCTGTTTTGTGGCGATCAATGTGTCCTTTTGATTACTGAGTCAGCACCATCTCTGCTTACTTAATGAACCGAAAAGGTAAATTTGACTTTTATATACTAGAACCTTGGGCCCAATTTAGGAGGGCCAATGGATTCATGATTTACCCAACATGAATAATAATAAAATAATGGGTGAGTTGAATGATGAGAATTATGGGTTCATCAGTTACAATGATTGAATGAATAGAGTAATTAAGGAATTAACCAAACCTAGAAAGTGGAAAAAAAATAAAGGGAGCAATCATGTGCGTGGAGTGTGTGCGTGTGGGTAAGATGTAGAAAATGGGATTAGAAATTTAGGGTTTTGTAAAAGGTGAAGGCAGAAGGCAAAGACCATAGGTTTGGATTGGAGTTGAAAGAAAGAAGAGTTTGTGTTGTGTGGGTTAGAATTAGAAAGGTAAGTATGAGTTGTTGAGGGACAAATGCACACGTTAAAGTTCACACTAAAAACTTCCTTTTCTACTCCAAAGGGCTTTAAAAAGAGTTGTAGTAAAAAGGAATCAAATTAGCCCCAAACTCATTTACTTCTTCTATCCTATTCCTATCTTTCTCTCTTGTTATTTCCTATAACCATTCAAGTGTCATTTTCTCACACATACTTCACATAAAAGAAACAACCATTCACTTCATACCTTGTCATTTCTTTTCTCTGTCCTCCACTCAACTCAATCTCAAATCTCTGCAACTACTCCCCTTTCAACTTCATCCCACCCTAGCTACAGACCTCAAAGATCAGGCTCACAAAATTTAACCTCAAACCAAGGTCACTCCTCGTGCTTTTCTCTCTGCAGCTCACTCTTTCTTCTTTCCTGTTGATAATACTTGTACTTCCGTTGCACTAGCAACACAAGAGTAGACTAACATCAGCAAATTCAAGGAGAAGATCAAGGAAGTAGCTAGCGGCATCAGAAAAAGGGTTTCTTTGGTTGCTCAAACATGGAGCTTTTCCCTGCACAACCAGATTTATCTCTTCAAATCAGCCCACCGAACAACAAACCCAAAACAACTTGGAGGAGAACAGAAGAAGAAGTGGAATTGGGGTTTTGGAAGAGAGCTTTGGATTCTAGGAACTCCATGTCTTCAATGGCAAAACCTGACACCAACTGCTTTGACCTCTCTCTATCTAATCCACGGCTTTTAGACTCCAACTCCAACCATTTACACCTCCTTCAAAATCCCACCGGTTGTAATGGTAACAATTATTTCCATTCCTTCCAACAAAACCAGTACTCACACCATCATCACCAACAAAGCCGCCTCCATAACAACCACCCACTCTTTCAACAGCCACAACAACCACAAGGGTTAAGTCCAGAGCTTGGCTTCTTGAGACCCATCAGAGGGATCCCTGTATACCAAAATCCTCCTACTTCTGCTTTACCATTCTCTCATCAACAGCCTTTGAATAATACTTATTCTCCAGCTACCTCTTTAGCTAACAGCAACACAAGTGCCAAAAGCTCAAGTCCTTATCAGTCTCAAGGTTTCATGAGATCAAGATTCATGCCCAGGTTTCCTGCTAAACGCACCATGAGAGCACCAAGGATGCGGTGGACTACCACTCTTCATGCTCGCTTTGTTCATGCTGTTGAGCTATTGGGTGGCCATGAAAGTATGCTTCATTTTATTCCTATCTTTTTGACTAAAAGCTTTCCAATTTTTCTCGACAATTTCCTTTTTCTTCTTCCTCTTGCACTGTTCTTGTTCTTATTCGCTCTTCAATAATATGGAGGGAGAAGTAAATGAAAACAAATTTGACTCATGCCCTCCTCTTTCTGTTGTTTAGGGGCTACTCCTAAGTCAGTTCTTGAGCTTATGGATGTTAAAGATCTCACTTTAGCTCATGTTAAGTCTCACTTACAGGTATAAACATCCTCTTGTCCCAATTCTTTGGAATTCAATATTCTTTGAGTGAATCCTAGCAATGTTTAGACCTTTGCTTTTGTTTTTGTCTTTTGTTTCCCCTGTACTTTCCACCCAAAGTCGATCCCTGTGCTATGGTCTTAAATTCATGCAGCGATAATGGTACTTGCAAGTTGAATTTTCCTTTTAATAGCTTACATTAGAGGTAGGCTTTAATACATAGATTACAAATTCCAATGTTTACTTGCAGAGGGTCTCTCAAATCCTTAGCACTTCTTTTTCTACTAGATCTGATGTTCTGATAGCCATAAACAGCTTTTTGCTTAGAAGAATGAACCGGCCCAAGTAAAAGAATATATGTGTCGAGTGACTGAGAGAGTGAAAATGAGTATTAATTCAGATCCAGTCTTAGAGTCTACGACTCAGCCAAGACCACTTTGCAGCAGTCTATTACTTTTCTTCATAGCAACAGGAAAAAAAATAGAAAAAAACCTTTTCTTCCCTAACAGTGAATAGAAAAGAGGAAAAATACACAAATACCGAACACCATCATTTCTCAATGATATCTTTCTCAGCGTCGGCCTCTCAGACATGTGGTATGCAATCACACTTCCCGCTGACCATGGTTAAATCCTTCGCAAAGTTTTATACTTTGCACTTCCATGTTTATGTACATATAAGATAAAAGATGCATTAATGACGTATAAATGCTTCTGTTCGCAGTTTATATTTATCACTCACTTAGTCTCACTTTTTACAGTTTGTACTTGCATTGCATTTGACAAATTCTGCAGCATCAGTGAACAGTATATTGGTCTCCTTTTACGGCTAGCTTTATCTTTATCTTCTTCAATTTCTTGGCATTTTCTTAATGCTAATTAGCTACTTGTCCACTGGTTTAATGCATATTTATCTAAAGAAAATATTTTCGCATTTGCAGATGTATCGAACGGTAAAGACCACTGACCGAGCAGCTGCTTCTTCAGGTTCGTGCCATTTTTTTTTAATTTGTTAGAACGTAACTAATGCATGTTCTTAGTTATATGTTCCTGATAAGAAACTATCTTCGTTATATTAATAAGAAAAGATTGTATATCTTTTTTCTTAACACAGGACAATCTGATGTATTCGATAATGGATCATCTGGGGATAATTCGGAAGATCTTATGTTTGACATACAAAATCCAAGGAGGTCAGACCAATCAATGCAACAGGGAAGACCAAGTATTCATCAGGACAAGGACTACCGTGGGCTTTGGAGCAACTCTTCAAGGTGAAGAAACTTGTACTACTTTTGCGTGTTTTCGCACTGCTTCTTTGTCCTTTATCTGTCATCTGTTGGTTACTGCTTTTCCGGAGAATCCAATGGACAACGAAAGAACAAAATATGGAATCTGCAGCAAATAAACACATAACAAACACTCTTTTTCTTATCGGTTTTAATCTCACCGCTTTCTTAGAAACCTGACAAGTAATTGTATCTGGGTATAGACACTTGGCCTTCATATATTCACTTTGATTACCTCTTAGCTGAGGAGGAAAGATTTGCGACGTTGATTCTTTTGTTCTTGACTTCCTTTTTGGATATTGTTTCTCAATGCATATGTGTGTGTTTATGTACTAAGAAATGCTTTTAACTTTTCGGATGATTACGTCAAAACATGCACAAAAATCCAGAAATTTATGAGAATACACTAGTGTGTAAGTAACCTCTTTTTCTTTCTCTCTCACCATTCGTCACCCACAAACAAACATAGTTACAAGCAAGAAATCCCGAAAAGAGGAAGAAGGAAATGATTTCCCTGCAATTGTCCTGTCTGTTCAATAAGACTTTGAATACTGAAATTCCATGATGGAGCAATTATATATATATATGCTCTTGTGATAGCGTGTACAACAAAAAAAAAAAAAGCAGAAAAGAAACAACTCACTCTCGCCTGCCATCCCAATGTATGATGAGAATCCCATTTGATTAAAGAAATAGAAATGGAGATATCTCTTTCCTTTGGATTTTGTGGGCTCAGATAAGAATGGGACCTACACATAGGAAACTTAGTTTCAAAGCTAAACCTCATTATGGTCCCATTTGTGGAAATCTCGGTGCCAAAGACAATATACCCTTTGAAACTTGGTTGTAACCTTTGATATGGTTGATGGGCTATCACATGGGGTGGTGAGACTTAAGAGAGTAGCAAGTCCATCAACTTTATCTATCAAGCTTCTCATTATGCATGAATAATATGTAAAGTAAAAGGGGAACTACAAAAAAAGACAGTAAAAGATAGCTTTCTTTTCCCATTTTGCTTTATTTCTTCATCCTTTTGCATGGCTTCCACTGATAGCAAATTTTATTCTCTCTATCTGTTGTTTGTAGCAGGGAAGCTTGGCTGCATGGGAAACCAAAGGATTCTACTCTAAACCGTCCTTCTCTTGAGGTACCTTCAAATATCAAATCTTTGTTCTCCCAAAAGTATCCTTGGTTTTGGAAGGAAATGGACAAAATTTTCAACATATGTAGCAAATGTTGGAATGGGTTAGGAAAAGCAGATGAGCTATTTTCTTTCTCCTTTTCGGTCATATTTATTGCCAAAGAAAAAAGAAAGAAAGGCAAAGGCCATTCAAAAGCTAGCTAGTTTAGGTCATTCTCAAATTTTAAGGGTCACCGTTGTAATTACCATGGTCCTAAGTAGGATTCTGCTTATGTGATGTGGAAAGAACATTTCTTAGAAAAGATATTAAAAAATTTAGAGAACATAAAAAGAACATTGAGCATAGCTCAGGTAAATATCGTTCAGTATATTGCATAATGTTCTTAGGAGTTGTGCGTCACATGCAGTAGCTAGGGCATACTTTAGCAGGCTTTCAAAATTGTACCCTAGCAAGGTTTCTTTTTTCAGATAAGTATTCTATTATTCCCTGAGTCAAAGTGTCCTTTGATTCCCACTTTCACACACTTCCCTTGTGCTTCCTCTCCCTCCTCAGTCCTCATCACATAAATGTAATAATAATATATGAATAACCCTACTTTTGTTTGCTTCCAATAATGATTCCTTACTGCTGTTGCTTTCTTTTTTGTTTTGTTTCCCCTTCTCCTTTTACCACAGAATGAAATGGATCTAAAGTGCTTGAGCTATGAAAGAATATCAGATGTGAGCTCATCAACCCTCTCAGAGTCGAGCCCCAAGAAGCCTAATCTTGAGTTTACCTTGGGAAGGCCACTTTGATCATTATTTATATCTATGTATATGATAGTGATTATATATTATTATATATTTATATAGAAGTGCCACTGTGCACTGCTCGTAGTTTTGAAATGACTGTATCTTCTGAAGGGTACTGGTGGCGAGAATCGGGTACTCAGCTAGTCAGAATGAGACAATCAGATAAAAAAAAAAAAAAGAAAGGAAAGGAAAGGAAAAGAAAAGGAAAAGCAAAGGAAAAAAAGAGAGAGAGAGCTAAAGAAAGACAAGGAGACAAGAAAGACAGAAAGCAAGAAAAGGGGAGAAGAGTGGAAAAAGGCAGGTCCTACCCTATCAAGCCGTGACTGTGAGCATCCAAATCAACAACATAGATGATATTATATTCCTACGTAAATATGAAAAATCTAATTGATTTTGTATGTTACTTCTGTCATATTCTCCAGAGGGAGGAAGATAGAAAGAGAACATTAGAGAGATCAAAGGGACTGCTTTTAAGTTTAACCATCATCTCTAAAGTATGAGGTGATCCTTGGTAATTGTAATGGAGCACTTTTTTACATTCTTATAAAATATTTCCATATTTTTACCAAAGCATGCCTTTTGGGGCTCTATACATCCCCAGCCTTTATCACATGCCTTACACTTTTATGAACAAAAGCTAAAATAAAAGCTTTGAGAATATGAGCTAAGAGAGGGGCCATCCAAGCTCCAATTACAAGTTAGATGAACAATGAGAGAAGCTATGGACATAATACAAAAAAAAAAAAAACACAGAGAGAATCCCCTTTTATTATTTTGTTTTGGCACAAACTTTGTCAATCAAGATTATGTAAATTCTTGCATTATGTCCCTTAATTATATTTATATTCCTGTTAAATGTTTAATTTTGCATTTTAAAGAGTTCCCTTTTTTGTATTCATAGGAAAAGTAAGATTTTAAATTAAATATTAAACTTCTACTTAAATAAACATTTTGGTGCAACAAAATTCGTGATTCTATTAATAATGAGAATATTAACCTGATTAAGAATAATAATTTTGTACATATTTAGTTTTAAATTATTGTGTGTTGTATATTTAAAGAAAAGGATTCTTAAGATTTAAATGAAATCTATTAAAAATTTACAAATGCTATATATTTTAAACTGAAAAAACAAAAGTAGATGTTGAAAATAATGATAAATATGCACTGCTAAGGCATCTAAATTAGTCATGTCATAAAAAAGACAACTGAACAAGGACTCAACAAATATTAGAAATACAACAGAATTATAAAAAAAGCCATAGAAATAGGGATCTTGGTGACAATGACCGTGTCTACACATTTATGGATACATTGCTCAAAAACTGTTCCAACTCCCAATAAAAATTGTGTTAGTGACCGTGTGATAACATAGTCACTGATATTATGTTTGTGTTCATATTTGAGCGTTTATGGTGGACAAATCCTTATCGTCCTGTTGTTACTCTGTATGCACAAGAGAGTTGAGAAAGCGAACCAATAGACAAAGGGAATTGGGAATCCAAATAATTAACTACATTTATCACCAAGGGAGTGCCCTCATTTCGAGCTCTGATCCTGTTGCGTTGTAAGTTGTAACCTTCAAAAACTATGCTTCTAACATGACAGGCTTTTATGTCATTCTAGGAAGTTTAGCTGTTGCAATGATTAACTTTATCATTACACTTTATATTTAGTATGGATAAAGCGCGGAGCTTTACAAAAAGAAGATTGCGCCTTGATACATGTGAAATTCCCATTTCATGAGATGAGGGGAAGCTTCTCTGAAAGTGAGGGAGAATTTGTTCTAGTAAATAGATAAACAAGCTTTTCAAGCTTGAAGACTAATTAGTTCAATCCTCCACAAGCTAAAGTTTAAATTGTGGGGTGATACCCTAATAGAGCTTGAAGACTAATTAGTTCAATCCTCCACAAGACTCAAGAATCCCACAAGTTATACCCTAATAGAATTCAAAGAAAATGATTGAAAGGACCATAGGAAAGCTCCAAACAGAAAGAATAGGGAAGAAAAGAACAAGTGGTCTCATTGTACAGTAAGATTCCTACTAAATTTTGTTCTCTTGTCGGATGTTCCATACGAGTACAAATATTATGCAACATATCTTAATGCTCGTTTTTATGGAAAAGAAAAAGGAACCATCCAAGTATTAGCGTGCCATAATGGGCTGGCAATAACCAGAGATGGGGTCTCAAATACACACTGTCTGGATATGTATCAGTGACTGCACAAACAAAGGTGAGTGAAATACTGATTGAGCAAGTTCATGAAGGATATCGGACACTGACTTTGTGATTTTATTGTTTCTAGTTTTCTAACATATAAATTATAAACTATTAATTTCAACAATGATACACTGTCAAGTCCATCCAAACTATCAATGGCTTTTATTGACAATATTAAATATAACAAATTCTCATTTCTATTTCAATCTAGAAAAGAGATGATGTTTTAAAATATCACTTTTTCATTAAAAGAAAAGGGGAAATAATTACTTTCCTAATTCCTTACAATTTTCATTATGTAGATGAATATTACATTGACTGTGTTCTATTAGAAAAGTTTGGCTAATGCTTTGGAATGAAGGTCACAACATGTGTAATTACTAAGACGACTTAAGAATTCATAATCAAATTGTTGCAACATAAAGATCACCCTAAAATTGAACAGTCATCTTGATTTGATGGAAAAATGTACTGAAACTTTCTCATGATTATAATCAACCGAGATAAAGATAACGTTACGTACTGCTGGACTTCTCTAAACTCCGTGTTAATTTAAATAATTCAATAGACATTATAAGGCTTTTAGTAAAGAATCTGGAGCACAACAAAAACCCCATTGTTACGAGACTGGGAGTTTACTCGAGTGGCAGCTTTATATATAAGCAGAATAAAAGACAAAGTGATAATTTATGAAAAGCTATGCCCACACTTTCACAAGAAAAAATATGGTCCAACTGCTTGAATTGTACAATGATGATATTCCTTTTTGTTATAATTATATAATATCCGCTGATATGAAGACAGATCATTCACGTGAGTTTGCTCAGGCAAAGAATGTTATGCGCATATATGCAATACCAGGGTTGTTCCTGCTTTCTTTCATTCATCACCATCACTAGAGGGCTATTCTTTTGACTTCAGAGTTAAATCTTTGTACTTTCCCGCAACTACCTTTCTTTTTTTTTTTTTTCTTTTGGCGAATATTTCTCCTTTATAGAAGGCACAGAATTTATTGTTTACATATGAAATCGTTGCTTTGGTTTGAGAAAAGAGAAAAAGAAGTGTTAAGGTTAAAATTCAGGACAACAACAAAAAAAAAGGAATGCCTTTCTTTTTAGTTTCAACATCACTCCCCAAGCTAAAATTTTGAAGTGCAACCATGATTTAATTATTGATACATAGAATGTGGGAGAACAACCCTCTCGTCGATCTTCACAAATATCTTAAAAGCAATTAGAAGTGTAATTTCCATAACCAAAAACAAAATTAGTTTGATTTATATAATATTAGAGGTGTTTTGTGGAAAAGGTTTTAATCTCATGGAAACTATAAAATATGTAAAATAAATCAAAATCATAAATATTGGTTTATACCCTATAGTCAATCAATTCATTATAGATTAGTGACATAATTATTTAAAGATACTTTTTATCTTAATACATAGTTAGATGTATATCATGAAATCTTTGGGATAAATATACAATGCAAATAAAATTATGATTAGATCATAATTACGAGATTCATATTTCATCTATGTATTATCTTTAAATTGTTCATGGTCATTGTACTATTAAAATTAGACATTAATAGAACATAAAAGACTACCACACGATATGTTTTTCCTAGTGAAGGGAGTAGTCAATTTTATATACTAAAATATGGTAATACTTAAATAAACATGTGAGTGTTAGTTAAAAAATAAATTCACTAAACTAACCTCAAATGAGAATTTTATTTGAAAATATGTCTATAAAAATTCTCATTGTGATAATCGTATAAGTAATCATTTGACTTGAGATTACTAAATTAAGTATCTCATATAAGACTTGTTACATTTTGATACTACTTATGACCTATTCTATTTAAAGATAGCTCATTCAGTAATCATTATATATAACATGAACTACATGAAAGTGTTTGAGTGATTAATATATGATTGATCACTCAAAATTAATTAAGAAGAATGTTTCGTTATTCTCAATTAATATTGATTCAAGAAATTTTTGACCAAGGTGGAATAACACTTTAAAAATAGTCTTCAGATGTTATTAACTAAAAATTACTATTTACTAATGATGATGAACTAAAATAAAGTATTTATTATACAATGAAAATATTGGAGTATATAAAAAATCATGCATGAAAAAATTAGCAAAAATCACTTTAATATTCTTAAATATTTAGATAGTCGTGATGCGTTGCTAGACAATAATTTTGATATGTAGATATAAATTGTTTACTTAGAGAATTGAAGATAAATTAAAGGAGTTTAATTTATCTAATACTAAATATGATTTAGGGTTATAATTTATATTTATTGTTAACAAAATCTAGAAACATAATGGGTCATATACAAAAAATGGGTTGACGAGAGAAAATATTTTTTGATTAAGTTAGACTTTATTGTAAAGTTTAAGAAACTTTATGATTAAATATGATACATTCAATAAGGACCAATAAAAGATATTGAATTTTATTTGGAGTTAATTTGTATTCTAATTATAGTTTTATTGAAATTAGAAATTTATTTTAATTAAATAACTAAAAAATTTAAGTCATATTATAAATACGCTTAGATTTCTAAGGAGCTAGTGCTTCCTACCTAACCGTCTCTATAATAGTTGTAGAGTTTTCTAACATATTCTATTAGAGATTGAATATTTGTTTAGCTACAATAGTTGAGATGAGCCAATTTTAAAAACTGTTCAAAAAAAACAAAAAATTGATCAATTTTCGTAATAAAGTACAAATTATTATTCATACTTTATTATATTTTATTTGTTAATCATATTACAAAAGTTTAAGTGATCTTACCGTTCAAATAAATTAAAAAATCATATTTATTCTACGGCTGGCAAGATTAGATCCTACTCCAATTTTCCACTAATAATAATATCTTCTATTCAAAATAAAAAAGGAAAAATACTAAATTCAATTTCAATTTTCCAAAATTGGAGGGAGAAATGAAACAATAATTTCCCACGATTTCTCTTCAAAAATTCATAACCTACAAGATTAACTTTAATTTATTTATAATATAGATAGTTGTCTTATCATAAACCTTATTTTTGTAAATTTTCAATTTTAATAAAATTTTGACATTTGAAAACTAAGTAAAAATTACAGGCAATAATCGAAATATTTGGACTTTTTAAGATTTTTAGCCACCCAACCAAACATAAGCAGAGTCCTTGCAAGAAGAAGGGTGTTAATAAATCTTTACCAAAAAAAAAAAACAAAGTGGGATTGTGTGCAACAATTGATGAGCTCAGTTATTACCCTATATTTTCTTGAATTCGACGATCGTATGAAGAGGGTAGAACAGTAGGAAATTGAAGAACAGAGAAGTTGAAGGGATTGTGAGTTTCTAGTTTTCTAGTTGACAATGAAATAGCCCAAGTTTAGTACGAAACAGTCCACCGAAGAGAGTATTCAATTCAGTGTAAAGTAATAGTAGACAGATGTGTAACTTCTTATTTGTTACCTTCTTTAATTGATGGGATAATAAATTAAAAAGAGAACTTACTTAACATTTCTATTCATGTAACAGGTAAAGACAAAAGCATAAAGCAGTGGCATACAAATCTGTCCAAAATAGAAGCATAGGATAGATTTTAGTTAAGGGTGCAAGAGATGATGCATAGGGTTGAGTTATGCAGTTGGAGTAGCTTCAGTAGCTGTGGCACTGGTGGACAGAAGGAAAGCAAGCAAGAAACAGGAAGTGTTTTGGGGAATGGGTTCAGACTACTTATGAGGACCTTAAGATGATTAAGAATCTTTCAACTTTCCTGCTTTTTAGCAATTATTGCCTTCATCATAATAATACAATACATTTACTGTCATCTCCAAACCTTGCACATGTCATTATGAATTTGTTCCCCGAAAAATGTAAGGCCAATTTAGAAAATGATCAACTCTCATAATTAGACACACAAACACCCTATCAAAGATGAATTAAGGAACAAAACAAGTGTCCTCTAAAATGAGAAGTGGTGAAGAACATGTCCTCATAGATTGTAGGCATCGGTGGGTAGGAATGGGTGAAGGTAGGTGGGGGAGATTTTAAGCATTGCATGTCTATTTCATAAAATTAACATCAACAATAACAAACTTTCAAACTTAAATAAAGCAAGTTTGAAGAAACTCGCCTGATTACAATATGAAGCAAGCAATTGACTACTGGTCTTTGCAAGAGGGAAAATTTGAAATAGCACAATGCAAGGAAGAGGTAAGGAAGCTGAGTTAAAGAAGGAAAAGCCTCCTGGTAGAAGCTTAATAGAATTGGTGTTCTCTTGGTCTATTGGAGATGTGCTCAACAAAGATCTGTACAAAAACCAGGTTTGCAACAATCTCTCTATTTTTGTTCAATCTGTGCTTTTGATCATCATATGAAACACAAGAACAGTAAGATTTTGTCTCTCATTTTGACATGCAAACTCTAGTGCCCAGAAATGGCTATATCTACATGAATATGTCATTTTCTTAATCCTTGTTTCCTTGATGACAATGATTGATTGATAAATTGAAGTGCAGTCAACGTAAAGCAAGACAAGAAAGTGTAGAATCTATATCGCATTTTCAAATATATTAAACCTAGTGTAATCAGTCTTAACCTTAGTAACCTCGAATTCAATAAGTACATACAATTTGTTTCTGGGCAGTTTTCCTGGTAATTAATTAATGACTGAAACATTCTATGAACCATTGAACTACGGTTATTGGTGATGGATAACTGTTAAAACATCTTTGTCTACCCTTATAAACAACACAATCCCTGAACTCATCTTCTATATGACCACATATTTATTTTTCCACAGCAAGTTCAGCAAGCAGTAATAAGGCAATAGTAGTAAATGTGGGGAATGCATGTCTGATATTTTTGGGACAATTGTGGATAGTTTGTTTATACTTGTACAAGAATTGAAATCATAGTTGCATCAACATGGTTATTGCAAATGCTAGAAAATATCCACAATTGTTTTCCCACAACATACAAAAACTTCATGAAATTTGTTCAATCTGTGGCAACTCATCAATGACATTGTCAACAAATTTACTTTGCATAATCTCTCC
>JAOSBK010000001.1:17233233-17243375 GCA_027568895.1 Erythroxylum shatona | reverse complement strand
TATGCATATTTTTGTATTTGAAGTTAGTTTATGTAAAACAAGGCTTTAGTTGCATGATGAGAAAATTATTGTTCATGTATCTTTTATATTTCGAGAATTATGGGATTTTGTACCTTTTGTAATTCAGATTTGAATATTGATGATGTGATGTGGCTTAAAATGCCTACTAAAGTGTTGTAAAACTCTTATGTTATGTTGTTAATGGAATAGGGATTTGTGAATGAATGATTGTTGAGTTGAAATATGAATTAATTTAAGGCTAAGTTTTAGTTGGAGTTCGGTATATTTAGGAAAGTTATCAAATTAAGAAGATAACTTTTGATTATGGATTGTTGCTGCATATCAGTGAGATGCTATGGATAAGAAAATAGGAATGAATGATGAAATTTAGTTGGATGGTTAAGAATGATGTTGCATGAGAGGAAGTGAAATCGAGACAATTTTCAAGTCTTTCATAAGGGTAAAAATTGTGTATTGACTTCAAGGGAAAAATTGGATTAATTTAGAAAGAATTAGATAAATTTGTCTTCATAAAAGTTATAGATTATCTTTTTAGCTTTCCAACGGTATAAAGTGTGAAATTGTTGGACAATGGAGTTGAAAGATATGATCATTGGAAGTTTGTGATACTGTTTAAGAGGGACACTCGGGATAGCAATATTGTTTCGAAATTTAGACCCTTATAGAGGCAGAAACTGTTTTTAAGTTCTTCATGGAAGTTGTAGATCTTTCTTTTAACTTTCCATTGATATAAAGTTTACAAAATTTAAAGTTTTGGATCAAAAGTTATAGAGTTTAGAAGTTGAGACATTAGAAGAAGAAGAACAGGAGGAGAAGCGGGAAAAGTCGCGGTCGTGCTTAAGCACGATCGCGACTTTTGTGGCCGCGCTGTTCGCAAGTTTCCCCCCAGCTGAACATATTGCACTCTTTTGATCATATCTTTGTCATCTGACTTTCAAATGACCTGATTTTTAAAGCATTGGATTCCTAACATATTTCTCTATCTCCCCATAAAAAGTTATAGCTTTTGGTATAATTTGAAAAAGTTTGGTTGAATCAAAGTGAGGGGATAGATCAGAAGAATAGGAGTTGGATATTTTTACTGAATATGCTTCAGTATTTTGGAGATATCTTTATCAGTAGAGCTCCAAATGTGATGATTATTATCTCTAAATAAACTAGAGACATAGAGCTACAAATTATTTGAAGGAATTGAATTTTAATTTAGTCTTTAAGACTTTAAATTTCAAGACGTAAATTAAGAATAGTGTACTGGTTTATTCTAAGAATAGTACAAAATTGTTAGAGCTATAACTTTTATATTTCTAAACCAAATGCAATGATTTTGATGTCATTAGAAACTTAAGACAATGGGGAATAAATGTTCTGAAGAAGTCAAATTGAAATTCTAGTTAGAAGTTTCCCAAAATCTTTTCGTAAATAGGAGAAATGAGTTCTTTTTTGATGATTGACTTGTGTGGGCACGCCGCCTATGTGAGCTGATGACTAATGAGGGTTCATTAGAATAACCCTACAAGGTAATACACACGCTCAAGTCTTATGGTATTTGGAACGATTGTTAGGCTCCGAAAATGGGGTCTAACAGAAGAAGTGTTTGAAGTTTTGACATTCAATTTGTCTTTTCCTTAGAGGACTATTGTAAATTATATAAAATAATGATTGCATTCTTTCACTTCTAGAAAAGATATCTTACAATTTATACACTATATTTTAATAAACTATACTCCTTGTTACTTGTATATATTATACAAGATATCTTAACTTCTTTATTAATTTCCAAAATCAAATCTAAATAAATTCAGTACCTTGGAATATAGTCAAGCTCCATCTTTTTTTTAATTGTTGATACTAAACTTAAGCTTCTAAAAGATGTCATTAAAGTGGTTGAGTCAATGTCATAGGCTTGTTGATTAGGCAAAAGTTAATGCTACCAATTGAAATCATGCATCTATCAATTCTTTCATTGTCATGAGAAATTGATATGTATTTATTCATTGAATTGTATGTCACAGAACACTAGTTCAATTATTTTAAGTTATGCATGAAACTTACTTCCAGAAAATAAGTTCAAATGTAATCCAGTATGGTGAAGCTTAACATTCAACCTACCATGCATACAGTTTAATCATAAGTTAATATATCTTGTTACTTTAATCATATGTGACAGAACTAATTTCCTTTTACAAGCTACAAATGTAAAATTCTGCTAGCAAGTGTGTGCTTTATTTATTAGCTACAAGTTTCACTTTTGTACACATGAATGTATCTTGTATGCCCACAAATATTTGTTCAATTAAATTCTACAAACATATGCTCTCATTATTAAGAAACCAAGTCCTACCTTAGCTAATAATATATTTATACATGTTCATCTAGGGAGGTAATCATACCAAATGAGTTATATTAAATATGATGGACCTGTGTATTGTGTAATTATGTATGTTAAAAACCTGAATTGTTGGTTTCTGACTTATTGATGAATTGTGTTAGATCAAATTGGATTGTGTTGGATGAAATTGAATTATGTATGATTTGGATATATTTCATTTATTGTTACAGATTAATGGAAGGAAGTTCAAGTACTCCTGATCAAACTGCTTTAAGAAGATACAATGATCTAACTTAGGCTTATGTTTCATTAGTCCAAGATATGAAGAACCATACAAATAAACATTTGAAAGGTAGAGGAATCACTCAATTGAAAAAGCATTTAGCTGGGGTTAAAGGAGATTTAGAACCCTATAAAAAAGTAAGCCATGATGTGAAGTGGTAAATGAAAACATTGTTTGAAGAATATCAACAGGAGATAAATAGAAGGGAAAGGTTGAATTTTGAAATTGGAAGTGAAAGTTCATTTTCTAGTTTTCGTAGTGATTGTGGACATGTTGAAGGTGGTAGTGGTAATGGTAGTAGTGGTGGGGTAGTGTTCCATCCCAGGCCCAGGAAGAAGTGAATGTTACACCTGGATCTGATGTGAGGAAAAGAAGGCAGGTGAATATTTTTTTTACACCATGAACAACTATTGGAGCTTAACCTTCAATTCGTAATGTAATGCGATCAAAAGATGTGGCTCACAATGTCAATATGGCAGTAGCTAGATGGTGATATGATATAGGTTCATAATTCAATGCTTCTTAGTCTTATTATTGTCAACCTATGGTGGATGCAATAGCCTCCTACAGTCAGAGATGCAAAGCTCCATCAATTGATGAATTAAGAGGTAAACTTTTGAGTTACTCAGTTATTGAAATTAAAAGTTATTTGGCTAAAAGAACAGTGAATTAGGCTACTTTTGAGTGTTCACTTATGTATGATGGTTGGACAAATAGGATATAAGAGCCTATTATTAATTTTTTAGTTTATTCTGCAAATGGCTTAATGTTTTTGAAGTCGATTTATGAATCTGACCTTATTAGAAATAATGATACTTTATTTAAGATATTTGATGAAGTTGTGAATGAAGTGGGGTTAGAAAACATTGTTTAGTTCATTACTGCAATGATTACACTTATAAAGCGGCAGGAAGAAGGTTACAAAATAAGAATAATTCTTTTTCTGGTCTCCTTGTGCTACACATTGCATTGACTTAAAGTTGGAGAATATAACAGATCCTAGGTATTTTGCTATTATTGATGAGACTATGCAGAAAGCTAAAAAGGTGACCAAGTTCGTCTATAATGGTGCATAGATGTTGAATTTAATGAGAAAGGAATTTACCCACGGTAGGAATTTGTGTCGTCTTGATGTAACAAGATTTGCAACGAATTCCTTATCACTTCAGTCTTTTATTTTGATGAAGAAAGAGTTAAGACAAATGTTTACAATTGATAAGTGGGTTACATCTTAACATATTAGGTCTAATGCTAGATTAAAGGTTTCCAACATTATACTGGAAGATAGAGAATTTGGGTTTTAATGTCAATTTATTATCCGAATTTATGAGCCTTTGGTGAGGGTGATTCGATTGACTGATAGTGAAGAAAAGCTAACAACTGATTTTTTTGGATACCATGGAAAGGGCAAAGGAAACAACCAAGGTCAATCTGAAACATAAGTCTTCTTTGTATACACCATATCTTACAATCATCAATGAGAGATGATAAAGGCAACTTTCTTCTCCGTTGTTTGCAACTAGGACATTTTTGAATCCTAGTTATATTTCAAACCGGATTTTACAAAGAAAGCTAAAGTTAGTAGAGGAATGTTATTCACTATTACAATAATCGTTAGCTATGAAACGATGCAAGATCTCTTAAGCTCACAAATGAGCTTTATAAGCAGTCTTTTGGGGATTTTAGATTGTCAATTTCTATTTGAGAAAAAGCAAAACTTTTCTCAATTATTAGTTGTTTCCTTTTTCTTATTTGTTGAAAATTAATTATTACTTTATTTTGTTTGTAACACTACGTTTGTTATCTTACGACTTATAGTTTCTTAGTAGGATCAATTCAGAAGTGGTGTTTCATAATTGCAAAGGTTTGCAATTCGAATTTTAAGTCAATGTGTGAGTACAATAAGTTGTGAATGAAACTAGGGCACATTTGAATTCATCTATTCCAAGAAAAGGAATAGATTGGAGCAAAAGAGATTGAATGACTTGGTATTCATTGGTTACAATTTAAAGCTTCGGGAAAGGTATGTTACTATCATTATTAATTTTGATGTATTTTCTTATAATTTTTTAATAATTAAATTTTATTGTTTACTAAGAGTTTTAATAGTACAAGTAGTTCAACAGATCCAATTTCTATTAACAATATCGATCTTTTGGTATATTGGGTTTATGAGGAACCGTATTTGATAGATGTGAATGACTTCGAAGATAATCTTGGTTGAGAAAGCATTGACATGTCGTTTGGTGTATTGAATTTGAATGATGATGATGATGAGGCTCCTCTCAACGATGAAGATTTTGTAACAAATAATAACTGAGCTCAGTGTAGTTATAACGGGTATCCTCCTTTAGAAGATTGAATGAAGTTCCAGATTTTTGCTTTTCCTATTCTTTTAATTTTACATATATTTGATGTATATGTTAAATTCTATATATGTAATTGTAAATATTTTTGTTACAAGTTTCACTTCTACTTAGTTGGCTCTTCATTACGAACTTTTGTAGTAAATTATAATAGTTTCAGAGTTGAGGATATTTATTTTTCTTTTTATTAAATGTTTTGATATAATTATTATTTATTATATGATGAAATTGTAATATTTTAAATACTTTGTATTGTTCTCAATTTTATATTTGTACGATGATAATTATCTTTTTCATATTAATTTTGATTATTATTTATATGTGAAATATCTAAAATTATTGTTATTTCATATTAATTGTGATTATTATTTATTATTATGATTTTTGAAAACATGGTTGATGTAAACTTATAAACTATATAGTACAACTATAGAATATGACAGTGGACTATTTTGTAATTTCTAAAAAAATTTAAGGACTATTTTATAAATTTAAAAATTACTCATAACGGTACCAAGTATTGACTGATACTAGTATAATATTGTATCAGTACCAAATCCAGTACTAGATTTGGTATGGTATTCGCAACATTGAGTTAGACCTGATTAATTAAAATTGAATTTCATGAATTTTCACAATAAGCACAATTTTCAATGAAGTTTATATTATATTGAATTAAACTTCGAACTTTTCATAGTTATCAAATTAGGTCAAACTGACTTCCATGAACATTAAAAATTAATTATGTTTAATTGAGTCTGGTTAACTGTAAGTGACAAATTAGTAAACTTAAATTGAAGTTAATTAACCTCAAATTGAAGTTAATTGACCACTATTAACCCTGTTAGAATTCTCCCAATTAAATGTTACGTCAGCAATATCAAGACTATTTATATATGTTATTCTTTACATAAGATCTACATGTAGAATGTGGAGTATATGTAGCAAGCTAGATCCCACTCATAAAAATAAAACCTAATTTTAAATTACCCCAATCTAAAATTCCTAATGACCTATCTCTTCATCATCTCTCTCAATCTAAAATCCCCTTAATTTATACCTAGTAAGTGCCAATCAGCTATCAATGTGAACAACCTCATTCTTTTTCGACTTTCCTGTCCAAAATCAATGTCATACACTTGTAACTTAGGAAAATCAACAATTGTAATTGTGTTTTCTTCTTTAATTAGATTCATGTATGTTGAAAATCATTTATCTCCCTGTCAAAATTCCTTTATCTAACTCCTTAATTTTATTGCCACTTATATTTATTATTATGGCCAATGTTTTAAAAACTGGATCGGATAATGAACTGGCCGAAGGAAAGGTTTAAGATTTAAAGGTCCAATCGGTATTAAACCGCTATATAATGAACAAGAAGTAAGGATCAACTTCTTTATTTCTTTTATTAATAATATTACTATCCCAAGAAAAAATAATATGTTCTTCAACAACAACCTAAATATGATCTATATAGATTAATTAGGAAGCAAGAAAATAATCTAAACACATTTGATAATTATATTAGGATGAATTAAGGCAATACATTGTAAACTCATTATCATTTTCAATATATTAATTATGTCTTTATAATGCAGTAAATTCATACTATTTATAAACTCTCTTCTTGGTTAATGATTCATATAACCAAGCTTAAAGTAAACGTTAGGGTGAGAATTAATTACCAACTGATAGAAGGAGCTTCAACTTCTTTTTAGTATGGTAATTGGTCAACTGTAAGCCCCTTAAGTGAAGTTAGCATTCCTTAGGAATTTTATTGCTAACAATACTACAATTGAAGATGTTCAATTATCAGACTACTTTAAATTCATACACTCCTTAAATTTAAGTTATCATCTCACATATGATATTTGTGAACACATAAGGAACAATGGATCAAATCCAAGAGCAATAACAACGAGAATCAATTTGAGAAAAAATTCAACCTGAAACCATCACAAACCATACATATACACAAATACCAATAGCAGAACGGTGAATGGTGACCATAATAGAAACAAATCAACAATAGAATAGTAGTCACTTATTAAATTTTACTCCAGCAAATAACTATGTTATCTTGTCAAAATATTTTCATTTTTTGTGTTTTAGGTCAACAAATTCAATACTTCAAAGAGTATATATAATACAACTATTAAAATTAGATGTTGAAATGAAATAGAGTTCTACCTGTTACAGAAAATTGATTAATCAAGAAGTATGAATGAAGAAGAAATCTTATGAACCGACTCCCTTTACCTTATCCTTATCTCCTTATCTACAAAACAAATTGGTACTCTAAATGAACTGGACAACCACTTATAGATCTGTAAAGTAGAGGACAATGTAGAATAGAAATCTATACCCTCATACACTTAGTAAAAAATAAATCAAGTGGCATTGGCTTGCGTGATGCATTTAACACTTTAGTGGTTTCCCTGTCAAACATTGATTCAAAAGGTTGGTGTTTGGAATAGCACTAATTGTTTTAGTGGAACTTGGTGGTTATATCAAACTACATGCAATGGATGTTGACTTATAAACTAATGCTTCATAGAAGCTTGGTGTTTCGATCCAACTATCTCGAGTTTGACATGATTAAAAAAGCCAATCTCACCATTCTACTTCTATTCATTACTACATTAATATAGTTATATTTTTTATTAGTTAGAGTGCTTTACAAGAACCACTAAAGATGTGTTGAAACAAAATAACAATTACAAAGTAATATAATTTTGTATCATAAGATTACTTTAAGAAGAAGACCAATAGTGTACCAAGTCCTAAAATAGCATGCGGGTGCTTTTGCATCAGCAAAATATGGTTGTGAAGAAAATCGAAGAGTTCTTATGGCTTCCAACAGTCTGCTCTGCCACCATTGTCAGTTATATTCTGCATTTAAAATCTTGTCAAAAGTTGGACCAGAGTGCAATGGTAGGGTTCATATTATCTATAGTTGTCTATTGTGCTTTCATGGATGTCAAATACATAATAGTAGCAACTGCGATGAGATCTGAGAAGAGAGAAGATGGTGGAGGTGAGGAGAGAGTTTGATTTGTGGAAATATGAAGTTTAGGTATTGATGACTGGTTCAACCGATTATCTGAAATTCCAGTCAATTATATGATAAACCGACCAATTTTTATACATAGAGATTACTAAATAAAACCAAATCAAACAACTGGACATTTCATACTATTTCCAGTCAAATTAGCTAGTCTAATATGGTTTTTAAAACCTTGGTTATGCCAATGTCATTTTCTACCAGTAGTTCACTCTTTTTGGATATTGCATAACACATCATGTGACAATTTCCAAACTAGTTAGCTAGTACATTTGTTTGAAGGAGATTTTTGTAATTTGCGAGGAAATAAAAGTAGGGTATCTTATCATTGTCTCATCCATTTGTTGCAACTTTTTCAAACTAACATATAAAATTATGTATTTCACACAAAATTTGATACATGTTTTGACTTTGATCGTTATGATCTTTACATTGAATTGTGACCTAATCTTTAAGCATTTGAATATATAGATGACTTATCACAAATGTAGCTCTAAACTTGTCTAAAATAATATCATCAATAGTTTGAGCTCATATTTTGGTTTAAAGATGACATTAGATTATCATTCACATCTTTTAAGTATATTGGCCTAGGCCAACATAGTTCATTAATCATAACCTTGTTATGGGATGGAAATGTTTCAAAGTGAGACATGTTTCCTCCTAACCCAAAAATTTACGCCTAAATTGGGAGAGATAATGAAGAGACAAGTGACTAAGGAATTTATATTGGGATCAATCTAAAACTAGGGTTTATTTTGGCTAGTAGGGGCCACCATTACTGTGTAGGCTCCATATCATCATCATGAACACCCAATTGAAATTTGGTTGAGGCACGAGATTTGGAGAGGTCCGATAGTATGTAGTCTTTTCGTATATAGTAGAGAGGTCGTTTATGATGGACCCACATGCAATGTATGATGAAAATACTACAAAATTACAAATGGGTGTGCATAAATAGGCTGAACAAATAATAAAATAAAATAACTACTTAAATAAGTCAAATAAACATAAAAGAAGTAATAAAATAACTAAATACATTTAAATAATAATAATAAAAAATAAAAAATATTTAGAATAAAATAATAATAATAGCTACAAATCTTAATACGAAAAAAGAATACAAAAACCTAAGGCTATAGATCTTCATTATTAGATGCAAGTATAGAAGACAAAGTTTTAGTAAAAGAACAGGATAAATATACCTGATATGCTGCAAAGTTCTGCTCACTATTTCTTGATTTGTGCGTGTCATCTTTATGCAGGGCTATGCTACTCTTCTCTGTATCATTTTAATTTTATTGGTTTTCTTTGAAGGGATAACCAGCAGCTATTGTGTCACAATATATAAAGGCTAGTTTGCTTCTTTAAGCAAATAGTGTGGTTTTATTCAAGTTAGACTAAATGACAAACCACTATGTCATTTTATTAAATACTAAACCAAACTCGTGGCTTTACTTTTGAAGCATGTCTCAGCTCAAGAAATAATCCATCCATGGCAACGAAAAGACATATACATCAAGGCATTTAATGCAGACGGCTTTGATATGACCAATTTCTGAAGAACTCAACATAAGAAGCTTTGTCCAAACTTCCACCGTCAATAGGGAATATCCTAGTATTACTCATAACAAGTACTATTCAGATTTTTAAAAGCCATGAATGATCAAATCATAAAAATACAATCTTTACTGAAAATGTATATCAAAGGAACCACAACAAACTAGGGAGCAAAAATTAGAACTTGAGCAAAAAGTAAAATTATCAAGAAGATGTGAATGTAAAGAGTTTTTAAAATTACCAAATCATCGAGCATTCAGTTGTATGCATCAATCTACCATTAAAAAACCATACTGCTATAGTTCATTATAACAAGTAAAACAAAGCCATGTATAATGAAAATAAACCAAGCAACCATTAATAAGATTGAACATGTAGCGCCCTCTTACCGCAGGGTACACACTGGGACGCCCGCAGGTTATTTCGATACATATCCTACGAGAAGGGTGAGCTACGATCAATCACTACAAACACTTCACATGGCATCATAATAAAACATCAGTATAAAAATCACAATGT
>JAOSBK010000001.1:17203715-17222277 GCA_027568895.1 Erythroxylum shatona | reverse complement strand
ATCACATTTATTCACAAAAATACCGGGAAATGTCATGAATGCATGTACAGTCATTTACATGTGCAAAATTCACTATTTACATGTATGTGTATGCATGAACACACCAAGACAATTGTAAACACTCATAAATCGTTTCAAATTACTATTTTACCCTTCCTATCGGTGATGGGATGTTACAATACACATTCACCAAAATTGATCCTAGAATACTTAAACCCATATATTTCCTAAGCTTCATGAACCAAGGAACCAAAAATGCACTTACCTTAACTCTTCTCTAAATGAAGAGATATTTGGCTCAAATGAAAGCTTTTATCTTCCTCTTTCATTTTCTCTTCTTAAGCAACCTTAAATTCTATCTTGAAAACTAAGAAATGATGAAACCCTAGCTCAAACTTCCTTCTTTTCTCTCAAACACTGAAAATTCTCTTCTTGCTCTCTTTGTTTTCGTTATTTTCTTCTTCTCTCCCTTCAATTCACGATTTCTTCCTCTCCAAAGCAAGACAACATTTTCCTCTTCCTATTCTACCCTTAATTCTAAAAGTCCACTTTACCCTTCCTTTCATGCCTTATAACTTTAATACTTATGTGTTATGCCAAAATTGCCCTCATGCATTCTTACCACTTTTAATTCAATAATCCAATGAAATAAATCCTACTAACATAGACATAATAATTAAACTCCAAAATTAATCTATCAAAACCTCGTAATTTATTTAAATCATGCTTAACTAAAGAAAAAAATTCGGGGCCAACATCAGCAGTAGATAAAGTTATACATTTGTCCAACTTAGATTGCCAATAAACAACTCCCCCCATAAATTTGAACAAATATCTTAAGGTCAACTTTTTATTATCAACATCACTAGCCATGTTTGCACTTATGTACCCTCCTAAAATTTGCTCATCACCTCCAAAACTAAACACAATTTGGAAGTGTCCTACAAATACTTGAAAATCCACTTCACTTCCTCCCAATGTACCTTTCCCAAATTGGATAAAGATCTACTCACAAATCTAACAATATGTGAAATATGTAGTCTAGTGCACACTATGGCATACATCATTGAACCAACTATAGAGGAGTATGGAATAGAGGACATAAACTCTTTCTCCTTTTCAAAGGTAGGATAAGCTCTCTTGCTCAACTTGAATTGGACAACTAAAGGTGTAGTTCACAGGCTTAAAATTCTTTATATTAAACCTTTAAAGCACTTCTTCAATATGTTTCTCATGTGACAATAATAACTTTTCGACCATCCTATCATAAGTAACCTCCATGCCCAGAATACATTTTACAATACCCAAATATTTTATATTAAAGGACTTAGACGAGTCCTCTTTCAACCTACAAAATCATGTCAACATCTTATCCAACTACTGACATATCATCTATATATAAGAGAAGGATGCTAAAGTTACCACCAGGAATTTTTTTGAAAACGACACAAGGATCAACTAATGTTCGCTTATAACTACTGCTTATCATAAATGAATCAAACTTCTTGTACCATTGCCTTAATGCCTAATTAAGAGTATAAAGACTCTTTAACTTCCCTTCCAGTTGCTCCATTTCAATCTCGTCATCAAAATCATCATATAAGAAAGTAGTATTTATACCAAGCTAATCGAGTTTAAGATTCAAAGTAGCAATATAGTGCACATTGATGTCATCTCCACCACTAGTTAGAAAATCTTGTCAAAATGATATCCTTTTTTTCATTGTAACCTTTTATCATCAGTCTCACCTTACGCTTTTAGCTTGTCACCATATTTCTTGATCTTGAATACCCATTTATTCTTCAAAGCTTTCTTAATTTTGGCAAGCTTCACTAATTCATGTGTCTCATTCTTTTTTAATGACTCTTATCTTCTCTTACATTTCCTTAAGCCAAGAATCTTTATCTTTGAGCACTTGCACTTATTGGAAACTCTCTGGCTTCCCCTCAGTAGTGATTATGAGATATTCCAAACTAGGGTATATTCTCAAAGGCTTCTTCTCTCTCATTAACCTTCAAATTTGGACATCTTTCAACACTCAAATAGGTTGCTTCCCCTGCTCATGATACTCATGAACCCCTTTTTTAACATCCAAAGGATGTGACTCATATGAATCATCCCCATCAGGTTGCTTATGATTATTATCTTTTTATGATAGCTTATGTTTGCCTTATTCACTCATAGGCTGATTAACAGAAGTATGAACAAGGGTAGTATCTTCAATGCCGAAAGACAAACTACTGGATGTAATCTTGTCTTTACTGATGAGATCTGTACCCATCTCATGCTCATTGAAAATTAAGTCTCCACTTCTAACAATCTTTCAATTTTTCGAGTTGCAGAGCCTCTGGCCAAACTCTTCATCACCATATCCAATCAATACATAAGGAGTAATCTTTGAATCTAGCTTCATTCTATGTTCCTTTAATAGTGCTTGAAGGCTTTGCATCTGAGCACACTTAGCGAAATCATAGTCTTTACAAGGATAAGTGATTTTCCAATTAGCAATTTGATCCTTTTCTTGCTAAAGTGTTCTAATCTTTGGTGCCACAAATACGGTGAAGTATTTTCTTGAACAACATGTAATTCTCCAGTACATACCTTCAAGCTTGTCTTGTATAAGGTAAAGGTCGCGCGTCACAACTCATCATGAGTAACCGCCAATGCTCCTTTAGACAACTCTCACTTGCCATCACCAAGTGTGCTAGTTTCCCTTTTACTCAAGCATATTCATAGACGTCAAATTAAGACATAATTTTGGAATATGTTGTATACCTCTTAAGGTCAACATTCACCCAATGTTGATTTGAACTTAGATGTCTCCCATGTTAATGATGCTAGTAAAGCTCTAATTACCCATCTTCATACTTTAAAATCACCACTCCGGTAGTTGGTAAAATACTCTCTCCTTGGAACACAATGATAAGGTGCCCTTGTATCAATAAGTCACTCTAAATCTAAGTGAATAATATGTAGACACTTACTAAGATGAAGTATCATTGATTTGTGCAATTAGTGAGTGTCTCCATATGCCAATTCTGTAGTGTTGTTTTCATCACCATCCTTCTAGTTTTCTTGCTTCTTGTGGTCTCTCTTCTACTTGTAACAGAACTTCTTTATGTGACCAAGTTTGCTGCAATAGTGCATGTTTTGGTCTTCTTGCTATTTTAGGGTATATTCTTAAAGGCTTCTTCTCTCTCATTAACCTTCGAATTTGGCCATCTTTCAACACTTAAGTAGGTTGCTTCCCCTGCTCATGATACTCATAAACCCCTTTTTTAACATCCAGAGGATGTGACTCATATGAATCATCCGCATTAGGTTGCTTATGATTATTATCTTCTTGTGATAGCTTATGTTTGCCTTATTCACTCATAGGCTGATTAACAGAAGTATGAACAAGGGTAGTATCTTCATTGCCTAAAGATGAACTACTGGATGTAATCTTGTCTTTACTGATGAGATCTGCACCTATCTTATGCTTATTGAAAATTAGGTCTCTACTTCTATCAATTTTTTGAGTTGCAGAGCCTCTAGCCAAACTTTTCATCACCATATCCAATCAATACATAAGGAGTAATCTTTGAATCTAGCTTCATTCTATGTTCCTTTAACAATGCTTGAAAGCTTTGCATCTGAGCACACTTAGCGAAATCGTAGTCTTTATAAGGATAAGTGATTTTCCAATTAGCAATTTGATCCCTTTCTTGCTAAAGTGTTCTACTCTTTAATGCCACAAATCCGTTGAAGTATTTTCTTAAACAACATGTAATTCTCCAGTACATACCTTCAAGCTTGTCTTGTATAAGGTAAAAGTCACGCATTACAACTCATCATGAGTAACCGTTAATGCTCCTTTAGACAACTCTCAATTGCCATCAACAAGTGTGCTAGTTTCCCTTTTAGTCAAGCATATTGACAGATGTCAAATTAAGACATAAGTTTGGAATATGTCGTATACCTCTTAAGGTCAACATGCACCCAATATTGATTTGAACTTGGATGTCTCCCATGTTAATAATGCTAGTAAAGCTCTGATTACCCATCTTCACACTCTAAAATCACCACTCCTGTAGTTGGTAAAATACTCTCTCCTTGGAACACAATGATAAGGTGCCCTTGTATTAATAAGTCACTATAAATCTAAGTGAATAATATGTAGACACTTACTAAGATGAAGTATCACTGATTTGTGCAATTAGTGAGTGTCTCCATATGTCATTTCTGCAGTGTTGTTGTCATCACCGTCCTTCTAGTTTTCTTGCTTCTTTTGGTCTCTCTTCTACTTGTAGCAGAACTTCTTTACGTGACCAAGTTTGGTGCAATAGTGCATGTTTTGGTCTTCTAGCTATTTTTTGACTTCGAGCTATTCTTCAACTTAACTTTGGGACCTCTACTCATGTTTCTTTCTCTGTTTTCTACCATAAGAACTTATACATTGTCGACATCGATCTCCTTCCTCCTAATCTCTTTATTGAACATGCTCTATTTGATCATATATAAAGAAAGCACACCATCTAGTGCGAAGTTACTAATAATCACAACTAAAGTCTCTTAACTATCTAGTAAAGAACTTAAAAAGAAGAAAAATTGTAATTCATTGTAGAAAATAATCTTCATAGTAATCAACCTATTGATGATATCCTCGAAACCACTGAGATACTCCACCACCTTCCAGTCTTCCACTTTAGGTTTATAAGCTTTTTAATCTACAAGGCCTTGTTATGAGTGGGATTCCTCTCATAAAGACCCTTTAACTTCTTTCACAGCTTGAAAGGATCCATCTATTGGGATGTCTAATTAAAGATACCGATATCAATCCACTGTCTAATAGTTCCCTAGGTCTTTTGTTTCATCTTCTCCTACTCTTTATCTATCATCTTCTCTGATTTAGATGAGACATCATTTTTTACGCTTTTGTCCACATCGATTGGATCATAGAGATCCATACAATGCAAGAGACCTTCCATCATTAGTCTCCATTTCGAGTAGTTGGTCCACATTAACTTCATCATACATCTATTGGGATATCTGATTAAAGATACCGATATCAATCCACTGTCTAATAGTTCCCTAGGTCTTTCGTTTCATCTTATCCTACTCTTTATCTATCATCTTCTCTGATATAGACGAGACATCATCTTTTAAGCTTTTGTCCACATCGATTGGATCATAGAGATCCATGCAATGCAAGAGACCTTCCATCATTAGTCTCCATTTCGAGTAGTTGGTCCACGTTAACTTCATCATACAACTATTGCTACTCTCCATACCTAAGGCTCTAATACCACTTATTGGGGGATTCAAGCAATAACGCCTGCAAGATCGATAAATTCACTCAATTAAAGACAAACCACTCAACCAATCAAGATGACTGAAAGCTAAATTGAGCATAGGATTTAATGTGAAAACCCCTTCAATGTAAAGGTAAAAATCATGTGACAACTTGAAAATAAATGCACTAAATAAAAATAGCAAGATACAATTGACAAAGATTTCGAGCTAATCACTCTCTCACAAGACAACTACAACTACAACATAACCTATCTTTTAAACTCTATAAAGCACTCTCACTTTTTCAGCTCAAGGTTCTCACACACTAGGATTGAGTACAAATTGATATATTTATACCAAAACTACTCCTAACTAATCCTAGATATCAAATTCTAATAAAACTATAGTCAAACAAAGTTATTTGAACTCTAAAATTCATCTTCTGTTGAGTGTTTCTATCTCGTATAACTTTTTTCTCTTCAAACTTATCTTTAAATCTTTAAAAAGGATAAGTTTTATAACATACATAATCAGTTACAAAGTTGTATACAATGATTGTGTTTGACCATTAAGCTTCAAAAATCAAAATCGCGGAGATACATGATCATAGAGAGTTACATGGTCAACTTACTTTCAACTTCTTCATGGTTAGAGAAGTTTACATGGTCAGACACAAAACCATGTCTACCATTGACATAGGCGTGTGACTTCTAGACATGGGTGTGTCTTCTAGAAACAACTTTTAATCTTTGATTTATGCCTTAAATCTACGTGAACTTCATTCTTTTTAATCCAATGAGACCGATAAGATCTCTAGAGTATAGATTTAATAGAATTAGTTAAATGAACATCCATTAAATGGGACTGGACACACAACAATAAACTCATGATCTTCACCTTTCAAGCCTTTTCATTTTGTTCGTAAATATTCATCTCTTTTCATTTATAATTTAATATTTAATTAATTCAACATGCATTGTAATAATCATAGTGTGGTTTGCTATCTTTTCCTTTGATTTTTTTTGGTGATTAATTCTTATTTTGACCCATTCATGTCAATATATGAGACTGTATTCATATTTCAATTTATAGTTACAAAATTATTTTCGCTTTAGATGATTATATGGTAATAAGAAATATTCCATCCCATTCAAAATAAAAGTCGTTTTAGAGGGGTTTTAATTATTTAAAATAAGTGTCGTTCACGATTTTTTATGCATGTTTATAATTTTATTTACAAAATTACCCTTTAATTTCTCTCACATCCTAATTATACATATTACATTTTCAAGACAATTCAACATGCAATTAATAAGAGTATATTAAATATTTCACTAACTTTCTTAATAAGTATACATCTCTCTAAAACGACACTTATTTTGAATAGGAGGGAGTATATAGAGTAAATAAACAAAGGATATATCAATTAGTCATCCATTCCAGAAATTGATAAATTTTAACAGACAACGAAACCCTGATTTGATGCGACTGATTTGGTTCTCACCAAATTAGGCTCATTAAAGGTTGGCCAGCATAGATAGCCGAAACCACAATGGAACGAAGCAAGTCATGTGAGATGTAACAACTTGATGCCTAAATTGTTTCAACCATTGGCATCGTCTTAAAGGACCTACGCAATTAATTGAACACCTTTGGCAGAGATAAGTTTGAACATTTAATAGTTGTCCTGATTTGAGCTAGACACCAAAATTCTGACCAGATCTTATATAGAAATGTAGAGAGATTACCAATTTTCGTACCTTCCTCAAAAAGAATTATGTAATTATTGTGATAATCTATGGCTAATTTATTATTTTTGTGAATTAAGCAGAACAACAGCATTACGTTAGGCTGCATAACAAAGGTTTCCTTCTTTCCCCATTTTCTCTTGAGATTAATTGGATGAAGAAATGAAGTCGTATTTCACAGTGGAACACTTTAGAAATCGACCGAGAACACTTGCAAAAGCACATGCAGCAAAAAGAAATGCGATTTGGATCATAATGTTTTGCCAACACGCAAGGGAAAGTTCAATGTGGGGCTCATTAATACCATCAATCATCAGATTGAGAAGTGCAAACAAACATAGATGGCGGGTAGAAAAGGGCTTTTTTTTTTTTTAAGGGTTGCTCTTTATATCCGATACCCAACAGAAAAATAAGTATTCAACCTCAAAAATTAAATGATATGTAATAGCTGCAAGGAGAGAAAAGGCATCTCTCTAATTTATTCGAGTAGTCCATTAGCTACGGAAATAATAAAGAACCTAACAGGAAGCAGCAAACTTGTCCTTGAGTAAGAAAACAAATTTACAAAAAGTTACTCTAACCAAATTTTCTATTTTCAGCCTCTCTCCTGCCCAAGGGCAGTGCCTCAATTCGAAGCCTGCCCAAAGAATAAAAATTTGACCTAAACTTGGTTATCTGCTGCTGCTCCCCAAATCAATCTTTTGGACATTCAGTCCGTATTGTTACTTGTTAGAACCCCATTAGAGAAAAGAGTTGGCAAAATCAAGCTCTAAATTATCCTCCAAATACTGGGACCACGGGTCTACTTGTCAGTTAATCTAACCTGCTCTCTCTCTAGTGAAGGGCCTTTGACTTTAAGGCGTTTTGGTCCAATCTCCGTAGGAGGTGGCTCCCTCACAGTCCTTCCCAATTCATGGTGGAAGTTATCCGTTCTCTGTTCTCGCTGTCTATTCAGTTTGCCCTCACCGGTCAACCTTTTTATCTTAATAGAGATGGGATTTGTACTTCCCTTGGGAAACCTGTCCCTGAAAGTACTATCTGCAGCTTCTTTATGGTCTGAAGTGGATGTAAGCCCGCAATTTGATTCATCATTCCTGCAGAATTCTGATGGCAAAGTTTGGCCACACCTTCCGCCAAGTTGAAGCTTCTTCAACCGTTTAAGTCCCTGTGTAACAAAATGAAACAAGGTGTAATTTAAAATCAGTAAATTGTAAATTATTCAAGTTAAAGAACGTAAAAGAAGCAAGGCTGGCAACCGAAAGCAACTTTTCCTTCACAGATTGAAGCAGAATTCTAGAGATCAATCAAATTAGACAACCATAACAACTACACACCTCCTGTGTTTCCATGGCTCCAACAAATTTATTATGCATGACATCTTTACTTCAATAAAACTGCTTTCAACCACATTATAACAAACGACTGGATCTCAAGTTCTCAACACTTGAAGAAGATTTAAGAGTTTAGTGTCTATCAGGATGTTCAAGAGATATTGCAATTCAAGCTTACAGTACAGTTCATGCTACGCATGCTAAATAGGGAAAAAAAAAATAAAGGATTAGCACGAGCTCACCCTTTTAACATGATTATAGATTGCAGATAATAAAAATTTGTATGCTTCCAACAAAAACTATACGCCTACTTTGAACCTTGACTTTGGGTTTTGAGATGTTTTCAGCCAAGTAAAAATTGGTGAACAAAATGTCTTATCTATGCAAACATACCATCATTGAATCCAAAAGACCACTTTCAACTTATGAAATAGTAAACTGTCATAAAAATACAATTTTATGCTCCAGATCTTCATATTGATGATCCAAAGATAATTGTACCTTCAACTGCTATGGACACAAACCAATTTATAAGGTAACAGTAACTGCTTTATCCGGTGAGACAACTTAAACAAAGCTGTAAATGCAACTATACTGACAGTAGTAAAGTGATTATTGAATGAAACAGTTCTGGTGAAGAGAAAATGCTCTCTTTCGGAGCATTTGCTCAACAAAGGTGAACAGCATTTCTCCTTCTGACTGGTACCAGAACTTCTTTCGATGTTATAATTGTTTAAAGCCAGGTAAACAAGAAGCTTGTCCCCCATAAAACGGTAAGATATAGCATCCATAAGACTCCTTAAAATGCCATACAAACACAACTGATTAGAAAGAGAATAGACGAAAGAAGTTCCCATTATTACCAACTTCTCCAAGTGGTTTTAGATTGAAAATGTCTTGGGTTCATTTTCAGGATTATAGGGAAAAGGAAACAGATATCCAAATTTCACAAAGCAAAGAGATATTCTTTTCAAGAAGGAAGTCTCATATGGACAGTGAATTACAAGTAAAATCCCAATAAAAAGAGTTAATGCACAGAATGGAATTCACTGTACTAAGCCTTACCATGTGTTCCCTAGGCTTTGAAGATACATAATTCACCACTCTCCTTTCCACTTTCACAGAAGGCCGTCGCTTAACCCGAAATATCTCTGAATCAGAATCATCACTTTGCTGATCTACAAAGGGTCTAACATCCAATCCAGCAACATCAGCTTGCTGGGTACTTGGATCCGCTTCATGTGATACAGACAAAATTGTCGAGTCCTTTTTGATGTCTGACACTCCTGAAAACCTTTTACAGCCAAAATTCCCTACACTAAAGTCTGTCTGTCTCTTCACCTGCCAAAGATATAGCCAGCAAACAAAAGAATAGAAATTCTTAATTAACTGCAAAATCAGAAACTGTTTTTTTTTTTCAATACGTTATTGAAGTAGGACATATATTCCAGAAGGACAAGAAAGGTAAAATCATAATTGAAAATAACAAAGCTCAATCTTACATTGTTGCCTGCTGAAGAGCTTTCAACTGTATCTCCACAGAAGCACAGAGACGATGCAGCAGAAGAAGCAGAACGCTCTGAAATTTCAGGTCTAAGATTTTCAATGCCATCTGTGCATGTAGAATGGCTAAGCTCTTGCATGCCATATTGAGTTGTGGCAGCAATCTGAGCAGTAAACTCAAAGTTGATGTCGCAATAAGGGGAGTATCCATCTAGAACACTCTGAAAGGTACTTGATGATGGATATAAATACAACTGATCACCACTTTTTGCTTGCCTTCGTATTTCCTCAGAAATTTCATTTTCCATCTCAAACTTCCTAGCTGCAGCTTCCATTTCCCAAATATCATCTTTCAAAAAAAGTGTTTGATTCCTCCCACATGAGAAGTCAAGTGAATTAACATCTGGATAGTAAAACAAGGTATCATCATAAGGAATCAAGAAGATGAACCACATTATAATCAATATGCTGTCTATAGAAGGAATATAACAAACAATACCATGGCGAAGGCACACTGGATGCAGATAACAATTGCAATTAATGAAAGCCACATAACAGTCCCTTTTGCATAAGGTGCAAAGAATAGTGCCATAGGGATTTGACGTAAGGCCAGTGCATGCCCTGGATTTCATAAGAAGCCAGCGTGCAAGATGCTGGAAACGCATCAATTTCACAAAAGCAACCTTGATGGAATGATGAGAGACCAAATCTGCAGAAGAATAGTCTAAATCTTCAAGTTCCAGACTAGTATTTAGGAATATAGCTTCTTTGCAGAGAAGTTCTTCATGAGGAAGTAGAGGAATCCTATTGAGAAGAGCATAACGGTGACTAGCCATAGCTCCCAGAGGAAACCAATCACCAATAGCAAAGTTCACAGCCTCGCCACAATTGAAACCTAGGGATTCATAAACAATAAGCGTGATTATTGTGCTTCTAGGTTCTAAAAGCAAAAGGATAATATTTTTCAATTTTCTTCCAGTTTAGCTTTTATTCTATAAGCATTTGATTGTTTAGCACCTAAAACAACATACCATGGCTAAATCCAGCATGATATGCTCTAGGGAAGGTTATTATGAATTCTCCTGGTTTTTGCACAGCTTTGTAGACTGGAATATCATGTTCTAATAGAACATTTGGAGGAAACAAAGTCGTCTTTCCCAAAAGAATATCGAACGCTCCATCTTCGCCATCAGTTGACAAAATATCATGATTATATACATGTTCCCTGACAACCTTTTCAAATTTTAAAGCCGCATGACCAGGAACTCCATACCATGTTTTTGATGCTCCGCAGTGATGGTAATTGATACTGCACAAAAGAAGTATGTGAACCATAACATTTTGAATCATAGTTTTTCACAATCTTACACAATCAATGAGGCAACATAAGACAGACCTATATAAATAGTGATCCTCAACATGCCAAGCAAACAAACTGAACAGCATTCCAATGTAAAGCATGGGATCGGTTACTCCCTGAAAGAATTGCATGGAAGTCAAAGAGGATCGATAATCAGAAGAAAAGCTATTATGAAAGAAATATTTTGTTTTCTAGTTACCGGAATAGCTGTTTCAAGAAGCCGTAGAATGGAATTTGGCAGCTGAGAAAGTTTCTGAAATCACAAAGAGAGATCAAATTGCTACTTAATTTATGTGCAGCATTCTGAACATTAAACAGAAATTTTGACTCAAAACAATAAACTTCCCTTTGTTCATGAGAATTTATTAATTGTAAAAAGTTCAATCTATGCTCAGGAAAGTGAAATGAATAAGATAAAAACAGAGAACAAGAGAGACATCTTAAATGAAGAAATAGAAATTGGATTATAATAAGGGGGCAACCATAACATAGAAACAATTTACTAAGATATTCACTTCCTGTAGTCCCTTACAGGGGAAAACGTCTCCAGTCCACAATGCAACCCCCCCAAGGATTCCAGCATGTGCCAGCAACATACCCACCAGAACAAGTTGTGCCCCTTAGCAACAAATCCCCCTAACCTAGCTCAACAAGGCACAACTTGGACCACACAAAAAATCTTTCTGCAGCACATGGTTTTGATAAATATTGAGGTACTAAATAATGGGATGCCCAAACCCCATCCCCTGGCACATTCTTCCAACCTCTTCCAATATCCCATTACTTTGCTATGCCATTTATAATTTCACATGAAAGCATCTCTCGTCTCAAATGGTCAATCGGTCATCTTCCAAGAGATTTTAAATGCACCGACATAAACCCACAGAAAAATAAACCAATTCCCTTTATCACACACCATGCAGTTTCACTCTTTCCTAAAATGTTTCCACCATTCCATCATGTTACACAATTGGAATTACATAAGAAACCTGTATCAGAATGAAATTTTGAAATTAGAAAAGCAGGAGCAAGCCAAGACCTTTAAGTTCCATTTGCTATTTCCAAGTGGATCACTGGGAGAAGATGAAAACGCACTACCATCAACATCACATGCATATTCAACTGTTTCTGTCTTTCCACAAGCAATTTCATGCCAAAACTCTTTTTCCAAGTATGTTGCAGGAAGACAACTGGCACTACAATATCTACGAGCGAAAACTTTGTTTGCCATTTTCTCGAAATCACGAAATGTATAAGTTCTGAAAAGATATGCTCCAATTATAAAGCAGATAGAACATGATATTATGAAGAGGCAGTTCACTGTATAAGAACACTAACCTTCCACTCATGAAAAATGTAACTCTGTCATCAGTATCCCATTCAGCAAGACGAAGAGGTTGCACTCTGGTTGTGAACTTAAATCCTGCTTTCTCCTTCATCAATACAACCCCAGCAGGAACAGAAGCACTCAGGGGAGAGACAATTTTGCAAATGCCTTTGGAATCAAAATCAGTGATAGTAGGTTACAATTGCTTCATTTTGGAAGAATACTTGCAACTGCAAAGGTATCGCTAGCATAATTTTCTGTTATAAGAAATGTTCAACACATAGAAGAAGCATTACCATATTTTGAGGCTTCTGGTGCTATTTTTTTTAAGAATACTAATGGATCCTCAAACTCTTCCTTTGTTGGTTGGTATATAGGGCAGTCTGGAACTTTCTCAGTCCATTCCAAATCACTTATATTGAATTTATCCCCCTTCCACTTCGAAATGGCATCCTTCCCTCTTGAGGCACTACTTGATCGATAAAATGAATCAGTAGTACCTTGTAACCTAACACCACATGATGCTGCAGTCCTTAAAGCATCCCCTCCACTTCTACTCATCATGTTAGTAGTGTCTGCCGCCTCTGACATACACTCTAATTTCAATCGTTCAAGCCTCCTATGTTTCAAATATTCCAAACCATTTCTAGCCTCTCTGGACAAACAAACTCTTCCTTCCACCTGGTTAAGACCATAGTCATATAACATATTTTGATCATGAATGAGCTGCAGATACAAAAGCAGGTTCACAGCACAAACTAAGTAGAAAATTACTCAATTATCCTCCATGTAAAACAATTGACAGGTTAGTAACATCTAGTCAGGAAAAAGAGTATCAGATTATATTATACTGCAAGCCACCAGTTGATTAACATTACTAAAAGGTAAAAGATGGCCAACTATCTTCCAGCAAGATTTCCAGTAGGCAAACCTTTGCCAACGTATCTGCACATCATGTTTCTAATGCATGTATGTCCACATTTGAGACATTTCACAACTCAGATTTCAAGATCTTATAGAAACGGCTCAGCTACACAGATTGAACGAGGGAAAGATAGAACATATGTACTCAAAACGCTCCAGTCAAAATACCAAAACAGGGCAGAGCTGCAAGCCATGAAACATATAACGTCATGGAAGTTAATAGCCTGAAATTTTTAGTTCTACTGTGTTTATTTAAATAAGAGCCTCCAGACACAAGAATTTCAATTTCTAAATAATCCACGGTGGGTTAGAATCGATGACCGTATTATTTACGAGACACCTACACGCAGTCATAGGAATAGGAATAGGAATAGGAAAAGGTTTATAAGACCGCTCAGACCTAAAATTTGAAAACTATATTAACTTTTGACTGATCCCATAGAGTAGGCCCTCAATCCAATCACCCACCGCCTGGGTCATCAAACAGAGGACCAATATTCGTTTAGACATTTGTACCAGCAGTAATCTTTTACCAAGTCAATCAGATATGACCACATCGGTTAATCCTTTTATCACCGTAGCCAAGTCCAGCAAAGAGTGTTTACTGGACCCCAAAGTTTAATTGAGAGTCAAAGAATCACAAAATCTATGCATGTATTTCAAACACACAAAGTAGAATTTGACCCAACTGGGTCCGTGACCATTTCAACCATCTAGAGTTTACGACGATGATTTTTCAACACCGACTGAATCATATCCAGTATCCACAAAATGAAAAGGACATAATGATCAGCCTTTAAAATTCAAGGAACATCCGAGCTGAGTTTTACTGCCTCCAATAAAACTAAATTAACTAAAATGAAAAATAAAATCAATTATCATAGCCTCATCTTCTCATGAAATGCAACACAAGGGAAACTACGATTTCGTGAAACTTCTTCACCAAATTAAAACACGAATGCCTATAAAAAGACAAAAGGAAAATAAAAAGAACGACGTAGCTCTTGATAAACCATGCAACAGGAAATTTCACAGGTAAAATAACCAGAAGTAGAAAAAGAAACTAATTAAAACGAATTTCTCGAAAGAGACATGCGAGAAATAGGTAATAGTTCCACAAATAGCACAAGCCTTCGCAAACAAAACAATGTCTAAGATCTGAACACGAAAACAAAATCTGTAATCATTGAACAAAATAATCCAAAAGTGGTTACAATAATTTTTAAAAGATAAGGAAATACCAAAATACACAAAACATTCAACCCACATGCACATGTATGCGCACAGACGGTCTGCTCACCATTTCATCCCGTAAATGCTTTCTATACGTCTGCGATTTTCCACAAAGCGCTAGGAACAAAACCCGAGCCAAAAAGATCCGGAACCCGAAATCCGAACCCTAGGTCACGATCTTCTCCAGTAAAACTTCAAAGCAATGCATTACACAGGAACCAAGCAGCCCACATTCTCCGAAAACGCCCGAAACATGAAAAGAAACTGCCGAAAGGGAAGATCCGAAATCGTCCTGGAGCCGGGTTACGAAAACGTTGCCGAAGAAATCGACGGAGCCTCAATTCGAAGAAAATGAGGAGTTTTCAGACGGGATAAGGAGGTCAGTCGCCGGAACTATGAACGGTTTCCGGCAAAGCGAGGGAGTTTTCCGGTGGAAGGTAGAGAGAGAAAGTCAAGAGAGAAGAGAGAGAAAAAAAGAGAAATAGAAAAGTAAGAGGACGACTTAGAAAACCGAAAAAGAGTTAAACGAGGATGATTTATAGTTTTATAATTGAAAACAAAAAAGGGAAAAGAATATAGTGACTTTTTTTATTATCAAATATTACGAGAAAATGAGTTAAGTAAAAACTATAAAATGAATAGAGGTGTTGTGTGAACTGTGAAGAAAAGTGGTGGTTGTTAAGTAGTTCAACCAAACGCCCTCGCCGGCCAAAACGCTTTTTATTTTGTTCACTCGGCTCGCGTTTCGCTTCCTTTGCACGCTTTTCCGTTTTCAACGATTTTACCATTTTGCCCCCGTTTGTTACACTTAATTTCTGAAAAGGCACATTAATCAAGTGAAATCTATTTAATAGGACTATATTAATTATTTCTGGTCATGAAAAGGGAGTCGGATTCTTCGAAACTTTGGAAGGAGTCGTGGTATTTCTGTAAGGGCATTTCGGTCAATCGATATGACGGCGTCATTGAAGTCTTACGGTCTCTGTTGGGTCAGAGAACTAGAGAAGCAGGATGGGTGGAGGGGTGCAATTATGACGTGCATTAGAGAACCGTATCCCGGTTCATGAAGCTAGCAAATCCAACCGTACCTGGGGATGATCATGAGACCAACGCAGAAAATCTGAAATCAAAGCCACGCGTAGCTCTTTCTTCCTACATCCGGTCGACTTTTCACAGAATCATTTCGACCTACCTTCTCGTTAGTTAAGCTAGCTTTTTAGAAAGACATTCCTGTGCTTGTGTGGTGTGACATTCAGCGCTGAAACTCAAGGGTACAATAGACATTTAAGACTGGCTTCGGTAAACTAGCCCTGGAATGCTGACCTAGTGTGACACTAAAGTCGACGTTAACTCGACACGTGGAGTGATCTTGGTAAGGTAGAGTTCACGTGGCGGACAGACAATCACTGGGTCTTATACAGATTCTCTGCTTCACGGACGCATACCTCACCTCACCCGTCCCCCTAGCTCTTTGTATCATTTTTATTTTTATCGTCGTTAGTTTTCTCTTTTTAATTACAATTTTTAATATATTTCATTATTAAAAAAAGAACATTATAATTCTTATTATAATTTAGTAATTAAAATTTTTAATTTAATATATAAGTTCATTTAAATAAAGGAATTAAAAATTTTTCAAACGGAGACTAACGGAAGGGGAGCAGATAGGAAGAAAAGTAAAAGTAAGTGTGGGGAAGGAGGTTCCTCTCTCTAAAGGAGATTGGCTGGAGCAATTGGTTTGAGGGAGGCTGGTGTAATGATTAGTACCTGCAGAGTCAGCGAAAACGAGGGCTTTTGGAATTGGTCGGAGAAGTTTTTCATTCACTATTATGACGGCTCGGCTGTCACACTGGTCAACGTTGTCTCCTTAGTCTCCAGCCAGCTTCTTGGCTCGGCTCTATTTGGTTCCTTTTTCTTTTCTTTTATAATCATTTTCATATCTCCTTCCTTGATTAGCCTTCATTCATCTTTACCCTTTAACCCTAGAAGCCTTGTTTTGGAAAATTCCCCTGGAGCATCGTCGTATTTGCATCCACGTGCGTTTTTACACCACTAATGAAGGAAAGAACAATAATTAGAGCACACCTTTACCTTTCCCTGATACCCTCTTTAGGCTTTTGTAAAAGGTTTCACTCGTTTTCGTAATTCCATCCGCACGTCCCTTTGCTCAAAAAATCAAAAAGAGAATGTCTGCATACAAAGTCTCCGGCCCAAGAATTATGATAATATTACATTGAGAATTTTCTTGGAGATTGTAATAAATCTCATGTTAAAAAAAATAGGGCCTACTTAAATGTTTTAGAAGTATATCGTCACTTGAATTTCATAATCATATAATTAACATTGTAAAATACAAAAAATATAATATTAGGACAAGCTCTACAATGATTCGTATGGATAAGTGGCTAATTCTTTACGAGCATTAAAGTTTGGTCAAATTCTTGCCCTTCTTGGTACACAACAAAAGTAATGCCATGGGGACACTACATTACCAAAGAAAACAAAATACATGCTCAAAGGACTCGTCATTACTTGCTTATATAAGGGACCACTCTCTCTGCAAAGCCGCAGCTTTTGTCTTCACAAGACAAGAAAGCAGTTCTAAAGGAAGGTCCGGTACAGAGGTGCTTTAGGAAAACAGGGATTTTTTAATTTTTTATAATGATAAAATTGTATTAGTAAAAAATTTTTAAATTAAATAATTTAAATTGAATTTTTATAATTTTTATATTCATTCAAACCAATTGATATCCAGATTTTTCAAGTAATATAAAATATGTCAAACTTTTTATTTAAAATAGTAGCATTATCATCAGTACCTAATTAAACGTCAAAACTACTCAATTGACGTACCAAGACGGACAATTTTGCTTCAAAAGTTTTCTTCCCTGCTACTTCCAAATTTTCTCTCCCACCAAACGACGTTAAAGCGTGGGAGGTTAGGGTCGTTTACAGCTTACAGAATTTAGTTAACGTAGGCGTTGGATTTCCGGTAGTGACTCATCTATCACCATACGCCCCATCAGGCGGAAACGGATAGAACCAAAAAGAGAAGGTTTCTAAACGAAACCAACTTCATTAAATATCGAGAGTCCAGCAAAACTTAATGGTCACACTCCAGAATTTGAGGAGTGCACGACATTTATGACTACCAATTTTTAAAAAACCCAATTGGTCGATTAAATATGAAAAATGGGCTTTATGTATTGAAGGATACCCACACGTTAGCATGTTTTAAGGACCAGGTTTCGTACATAAAATGAGACCAGACCATGGTTAAGCAGTGCCACAAGGATACGAATGTTTTAATCTGTTTTCTTTTTCAGTGTAAGAAAATATAAAGGTCGATGCAAGTGGGGGCATTTTCCGGCGGTTGGGCACATGTATCGTTGACCCGGCTAAATGTGAACTGTGTATACCTTTCCACAACTCGAGAGAACAAGACAATTTATGAAGTCATCTGTCCTAAATAAAAAAAAGACTAACAGATAACAACCCAAAGCCGACATTTGGTATTACACAGGACTTTACTCGTGTAAAATTGCATGAACTTGATTAATATATTAAGAATCTGATTATTATATAGGATTTTATTTTATAAACTTGTGTGTGTGTGTGTGTGAAAAATAAAATTCTACTTTTATATGTTTGAATTATAAGAATATTTTTCGTTTTGTAAAGAATAAATTTAATATAGATTTTAATTTCAAAAAATGTTTTAATTAAAATAAATTTTCCGTTTTGTTGAGAGACTTTGTTGGGTAATGAAATTATTACTAATAATTATAATCGTTTTATTTTTATTTTATTAAAAATGTCTTGTTTATTATTAAAATGATATATTATATATTGTTTTATATGC
>JAOSBK010000001.1:17127484-17156816 GCA_027568895.1 Erythroxylum shatona | reverse complement strand
TTCTTCAACATTCTTCTGTTTAGATTGAAGTCATTAGTCTCGCCTACGAGGATACTAATATGAAAGGAGGCAGCTACCTTATAGACCACCATAGCATCATTTGGAAGTCGAGTGAAATTTTCGTCAAATACCTCATGATTTCTCCATTTCCACATAAGCCAGCAACCTACCACGAAGAGCATACACCACTCCACACCCTCAACACCCTGCTGATATCCTCGGATATTTCTCAGAAGCCATCGATCAATTGTGACACTTTTTTACTTAGTTGCTAAAGGTTTAGTTTTAGTAACGATTTGAAAAATCGTTAAAACATGATAACTTTTGCTGACGATTTTGCGAACATCACCAAAAAAAAGTAACTAAATGTCTACTTTGTTGTAATGGATATAGTCTCCAGCATTTCCACGCTTAACATATTTTTCCTAAACATTATGATGTTTGTAGTATTTTAAGGTGTCTTTCCCAAAGTTTGATAAATATTAAAGCAATCGATTAATTTGTTAACAAGTTTGCAACTAATTATAATTAAATTTGGTACCTTAACTGTTCTATATTTGGTATATGGGAAATTATGCAAACTGAAAATTGGTATATAATTATTAATTACCATGAGATTCTCAGGAGTGCCCTAGACTTTCAACATGTATAGAAAAAATGAAAAGAAGAAGAAGAAGAAGAAGAGTAGGAGAAGTTGAATTTAAAAGATGACATAAATAAACAAGAAAAAGTAAGCACACGATTCACGAGTAGCATTAAATTCAAAACAGCAAAAAAACAAAAGAAAAGGTAGACAAGCAGAAGTCAATACCCGAACCACCACCCTTGCTGACTGGTGAGTCCCCATTACTCATCATCTATCTAAGAAGGGCCTTACCACAAAGCAAGGTTCATAGGTTGGTGCGCTCTTGACTTCCCCTATTTATCTTCACAACCTCCCAAATACTTACTTTTTGTTCTTGTTGTTATCGGAGTTTGGTTTGTGACCCGACATTAACTTAAACTTAACTACTCCATGCATGCATGCATGCCACCATTAATGCTACACACATATCCTTCTCAGTTTTCCACAAGCCTACTAACTTACCCAACAGACCGCTACATTAGTATGTATAGTCCTTTATTTACCTACTTAGTACACAACCCATACTACTATTTTCACTTTCCTACTGTAATTACCTAAAATCTCCCTACTCTTCATAACAAACCATGCCTTTACCCTAGCTTGAAAACCCTGCAGTCCAAATTCGTTAACCTCCTTGAGATGGGGAGACTTTGGGTAATTAACAACCGGAATATGTGAACTCTTAACTAATGTTTGTGAGCAGTACTAGGCTCACCGGAGGAGCCTACTACGAGTGCGGAACCGTTATCCGGGCAGCTGCTGGCTGTGTTAGGGGTGGTGGTGGTTGTGGTAGTTGCCGCTGCGGCTGTGCTAAGGGCAGCATTAATTTGATGAACTGTGCTGCATAAGTGGTTATTTATTGCAGTGACAGTAGAGAGATTGAGTTTTGCAGATGGGATTGTGCTGGCAAGGACTTGGAGCCCCATAGTGAGTAGACAGCCTGAGCTGTGATGTCCATTTCCATCTTGAGAAGCTGAAGCTGGCACCGAGTTGCCTTCATTTAGCGTAGCAGTAGTAGTACTGCTACTTGTGCCCTTTTCAACTGGGACTATGACAAACCCTAGCGGAAGCAACGGAATGCATGATGGATCCTCACCGCTCATGGCTAGCTGGATTGAATTCACGTCAATGGTTGTATACACTACTAAGCTACCAGACTGGTCAGTGCAACTCTCTTGTAGCATTAGCTCTATGTGCTGGGATGAGTTGCTGGCAACCTACATTAAAGAAAGCAAATCTTTCATGTAACGTTAGCTCGATATGATTATTGAAATTTGAACCCTAAATAATGTTAGGAGTGGTTTACATTGATGCGAAGAAGAGAAATGCAGTTCCCCGGATGAGAGCCATTGGCAATGTGGGCGACTTCATGCAATGCATTCCCGTTCGAAAGAACATCCAACTGCCAAAAATATAACAAGTTAGTAGCGATTAAGATTTTAAAAGCAATTGCTGTCGAAATTCCTGGAATGAAAACAAAACCTGAGATCTGCGGTGTTCATCCCTCAAGAGATCGAAGACTTGGTAGTGAGAATAGGGGAGCCAAGTGGTGGATACGGCACAAAGAATGACCCCATTTGGCTGCCCGGGCTCCGTGATTTTTCTTGTTGTAATTCTAACAGTGTCATGGGACGAATCTGACAAAGCAGTCCATGACTGGCCATTGGAAGCACTTATGTTGGAGCAAAATATTCTGATCATTCTCTGAGCCAGTCTCATCACGTTCTTACGTGCTTCCGGAGAGGGTATAACTGCAAAAGCCACGATAATTTAAGCAAACACTATTAATTGAAATGCAATGATCTTCAATCATACAGATAGAAATTTATAAGAAAGATGGAATTAGACGAGAACCTCCTAAATCAGCAATATTTCTGGCCATGAGACTAGCAACCCTCTCACACTGTCGCTGCAACACAGCTAACCACCGGTGTGCTCCAAACGCCATACCACTATACACCAAGTCACTAAATATCTGGTGGACTGGCTTCTCCTCAACCTCTGCATGTTCTACCCATGTTACCTATATGGATAAGTTCATCAATGTCAGAGAACCAAATACATATGCGTTTCATCTATGAAGCTGCAAGTATGAAGAATTAGTAAAACAGCACAGACCCTCGAGTACCCATTGGGCATATCTTGTATGACACAACCAGAAGGTCGCCTCCTGTATAGAGGAAAAGAATGTTGAATATCGGTGTCATGGAAGCTATCAATGGGAAAATCAACAACTGCCCAAGTTCCCTCCTCCGCATTTTGTTGGCAAAAACGGAGGAAATAAGCCTCTCTTGTAGGCACCAGTGGAGAAAGAACTTGTAGTTCTGCATACATCTGTTAAAAATAGCAAATAAAAATCTTAAAATATCTAATTTGTCCAACTACAAATCAAAAAAATTGGATCATCAAATGCATCTTTACCAGGTGAAGAGAGCCACTTGCACCCGAGACACCAGGTGATATAGTTTGAACAGTTTTTGCCCTCGCGACGATGGAAGGAAACAGTTCCGCCCATTTGTTCTGAGTAGGTAAACGTTCAAAGGACATTAGCCGAAAAGCCTAGCTTCAACTCGTATGGAAGTAAAAAAAAATGAAATAATTTTGACTCACTGCATCAAGGAACGCATCAACTAAGGTGATGCTATTCATTATAACCACGGCACTGTCACGAGAGGCTTCGGTCCTCAACTCACTTGAATGCGGCTTGTGATTCAAAGGCCAGGGAAACATCCTTGCATATTCTTCATGATTAAGCACTTCCTTGGACGTTCCACTGTTTCTGATCCAAAGGGGCTGTGTTGCTCGGCTCATCTTCATAAGTTCGTCTATGGAAGGAATTGCTAGCTCCATTGCGATGCTTTTTTCTTCTTCCATTAACATAAGTCCGACCTCTGGAAAGGAAGAAGTTTCCGGCAGCATTGGCAGGGGCATCATATCTGTGCAAGAACCCATTGGCTCTGGGAATTGCCTTGAGTATATATTCATATCCAAGTCCAAGGAAGTGGAGACAATAGGGGGAGCCATAGTCATTGCTTGGATTGGCCGCCCACTATATCGTGAAGCCATACAACAGACACGCTCTAACTGTTTAAGATTGTAAATAAAGGAAAACATTTATTAATTATCCATTCAAACTTTTTTTGCTCCATAATCTATAACAGTTTTTCAATCAAAACAGTATTTCAACGTTGATATAATGTACCTCCTCTCTCAGACGTGCATTTTCGATTCGAAGCTCCTCAAAGGAGATTCCACCTAGTATCGCTGGTCCTCCGCAACTAGGGCAAACAAGATTCCGTAACTCTGCTTGTAACCGATAGTTGTCATTCTTCAGGGACTCATTCTCTGCTCTAAGTATGACATTATCTGATCGGTCTTGTTGCGCCTATTGATTTCAAAGGAGAGCGAAGATGAATTAATGTTGCAGACTGGGCATTGTCATCCTAGTACCTATAGCTTATTACTGGCCTCAAGAAAATAACAAAAAAGAACATTAACCATTTTTTCGCCCTAACCCTAATTACCAGTTTTTCACGCTAACCTAATTTGTACATGTGACATGACATTAAACCTTCACTATTCGGGAAGCAGGTGAGGGCTTAATAATTTCTACCAAGCAGGCCATTAAAGATACCCACTGTAAGGTAAAGAAGCCAGTGACCCAAAGGTATAAATGCGATTCTTTTGTTACAAAGAAGTGATGATGGCTTAGTAAAAACGCTGTTTCACCATGAAATGGACGCGCTCTCTCGGGAACCGTGTTCACCATAAGTAAGTTCAACGACTTCATTTATAGTTGGGACATTCTAGGGTTGCCATGAAAATGAAAGGCTATAATGTAGTTACCTTCATTTGGGTACGACGGTTTTGGAACCAAAACTTGACTTGGCGTGGTTTAAGACCCAGTTCTTGGCTAAGTCTCATCCTTTGCTTATCATCTGGGTGTGGGCATTCCTTAAACAAGCTGCAAAACAAGCTTTATGATTTCAGACATTCAAAGAAAAACTTAGCACTATCACCCAGAGAAGATCGATTGAGAAGGAGAAAGAATTACAATAAACACACATAGAGTTTATGTAGTGCCCCTAAGAATTGTGGGTTCTGTAAATTGCATCTACTTGAAATTTTCAGGGGAGGGCTTGTCGAATATTCAGTATGCTTACTTAAATTGTTTACATTCAACTAAAACAGAAAATCCAAGTACAGATAAAATATTTTCTAGATGTGCAGCGAGAGAGAAAATGGGAGAAAGAGAATTACGCTTCCATTTCTTGGATCTGATGTTGAGTGTGTCTGTGATAACGTTTCTTCTTTGGAGGTTGCTCCCCGCTCTCTTGCTCGTTGCCAGACTTGTCTTCAACTTGCTCGCTACCGGACCCACTCTCAATCTCCTCCTTACCTCGCATCATTAGCCCAGTTTCTTCTTTCTACACCAAAACCACCAACATTCCCACGAAATTCTCTATTAATCTCTCGAGAAAGTTAAGAAAAACCTTTCTGATGGAAAACAAATCATGTCACAGAGAACTTGATCTTACTGGAATCATAGGAGAAAAAGGATGGAAGGGTAGGTTTGACATGAAGTTGAAACTAGGGTTCCCGATCTGCGACGAAAAGATGGATTCTGAAGAAACAACGTTGCCACCCATATTTGACATAACTTGGCAATCTCCATACATAATGTCTTGAAAGGCAAAACCTAGATCGGTTTCGAGTTCCGAGCTTAATTTATCTCTACGGTTGACTATCCTTCACGTCGAAGTTCACTTTGTTTCTGCAATCAACAGAACATAATCTCAACGGGGAAAAAAAAAAAGAAAGTATATGTAATACCAAGAGACAAAGAGAACTGAACCTATGACAGGACTCAACAGATACTCACAAAGCACAAAAGAACTATCAAAACAACGCATGCAGTTCAATAATAGCACAGAGACAAGGAGGAAAACCGCAAAAAAAAGGAACGAGGACGAAGGAGAAGAAAGCTGTGAGACACTCTCTTAAAGTGGAAACACAATGCAATCATCGAAGATATTTTCCTTTTAACTTAAGAAAGAAAAGTCCTTGTTAGCTAAGGACAAAATCTTGCTAAAGATTGCAAGATTTTCTGAACACTAAACAAGAAAATGGCCTTCAATTAAGGGAAAGAAACAAGTAATAAAATCAACTGAAAATCCATGACCATCTTTTAGAGTTAAAAAGAAGAAGATGGTGACCTACAGTGAAATTTAATAAGTGATTGCAAGTTGAGAGAGGGTGAAAACTGAATACTATACCAGAAGCAGCAATACATGAAGCACTTCTGCTGATTCGTTTGGAGGGTTGAGAATTCTAAGAGTTGAAAGAGAAACAAGTCTCTCTTCTCTTCTACTCACTCTCCTTTTCTCTCTCTATAATCTCAATCCCCTATCTCTCTTTGTCATAAATAGGAGAATTTAATGTGGCTTCACCGGATAGGGATAATATGGGCATTTCTGGATAATTCTTAGGGTTTTTGAAGGAAACGGATGAGATACCAATTACTGCATTTACTGTTTTTCTTATACACGTGGTATTTTCTTAATGGCTCTTCATGCGTTTCCCAAAGCTAAGAGAAAGCCCCAAGTCAAACCCTTTTCTTTTCTTTAATACAGTCACGCGCCGATGCCATTCTGATTTCTAAACGTGCCCATTAATTAGTGTTGAACACGTTTTGATGTCTCTGCACGGTCGTATTGCCCGTGGTAAATCTTTTAGGGTTTTGCGATTGAGGTTGGAGAGCGTGTGGGTTGGGTGGGCGTACTGTGAGTCAAATAGGATGGGGGTAGGGTTGGGCCACAAGGGCTGAAAACTAGAAAGAGACGAAAAGTCAAAGTCCGCCCTATGGATCAGAGCCGTTCATTGTTTATTGCGTGGGGTCCCACAAGTGATTTTACAACTTTATCCCTTTCTTTTCAAATGATTATCCAATATTTTAACAAAATTCGATAAGTGAGTAGTAAACATGGACAGGCGAATGTTCAAATTTTACAACATTTATTACACAAGTTCCTCATTTCGTAAGATCGAAGAAATCAATTCAATTATAAGTAACTTTTTATATTTATTTTATAAAAATATTACTGTAAGTGTGATATAAAAATAAGAAAAGTTGTAAATTTGACTCCATACATGCATATTAAAATCGAAAGTACATGTCTGGTTCTTATCGGGGACTAATTTCTGATTTAATGGAAAACGTTTCTAACTCAGGGCACAGGTGAGTTGGTGAGACACTCTTTCAGTTTAAATGAGGTTACAAGTTTGAACTGTTCTTATGTATGCAGCCGTTTAAAACTTGGGGTCAGAGCTTTGCTTCTCGCAAATGATCTATATAACTCAAGCGGGGATTAATCTGAGTGTGAATAACTTAAAGGTACTTTTCTATAGTTAGAACCCTCCAAAGATACTTCCTAGGCAAAAAAAAAAATTCTCTGCATTTTATCTTCTGTTTTTCCCTTTTCCTTTTTCTTTGTTTCGGGACTAGGACATTTTGTGTTTACCAATCAACTTATTAATTATTTTTTAATTTATTAATTAAAAGTTAACTTTTTGATCATCTTAAAAATCTATTGATGTGTTTAGTAAATGACTTATTGGTTAGCTTATTTAACCCCAATAAGCTAATTTCTAAAAGCTCCTCCACTTTACTCTCTACTTTTACTTTGTGTATTTTTAAAGTTAGCATTTTTTATTGTACAATTATGTCATGAAGTTTAAAATAATATAATAAAAGAGTTAATTAAACTTTTAAATCTTTATTTAATTTTATAATATTAGTTCACATTTAAAAATACCATAATATTAAGTTTGTGAACATAAAGAGTTACATTAAATTAATATTTTTAGTATATAATTACTATATATCGTATCTGTGTCATACTATAATTGTAGATATTTTAATTTATTAAATAATAAAATTCATACATATTATATAAATAATAATAATATGATGTAGCTCATTGCATCATTCATATTAATAGATAATTTAACGTTATATTATTATTATTATTATATTAAAATTATAAACTTAATTTTTGTAAAATTAAATATATAAATCTAAATTCTTATAAGAATATTCAACAAAATATTAAGAAATATAATATTCATGCTCTTATATTTTTTTTTAAATTATGCTCTCATAAGTCATCTTACACATTAACAGTTAAATAGTTAATTTTACTAAACATCTTTAATAATAGTTGATATTATGCGCCAGTCAAATCAACTGATATAATTAGTTATCAGCTAATCGCTGATAGAATTAACTAACAACTAATGCAACCTACTTAAAATACCTTTTTTTCAAGAGTTTTCTTCTTCTCTATATATGTAAGAATTGGGCACAACTAGCTAGTATAATGTGGTGTATAGGAGTATCCAACGATTCAAATTTAAATTTTCAAGTGTTGTATTCAGTATTCACTCTATATTTATAAGATTTGGTTAAGATATAGTATTGTTGTTTTAATCAATGTCTTAAAAATTAATCGAATAGGAAGTTAAACTAGATAATTAATTGTTATTGAATTAATTATATTTAATTAACAATTATATATAACAAAATTTATTAAAACTAATAACCTTAATTTAACTTAGATAATCTAACTTAATTCTAATCAAATTAATTTTAACAAAAAAGTAACTTAACCTTAATTTTAACTTAAGCTTTGGATCTTCTTCTTCCTTTGTCGCTGACAGACCAAACCTCACCAGTCTTTGATCACTCCGCCGTGGAGCATTCTGATTCCGGTATGGATACTGATTACTGTAGGTGGTAAAAGCGGGAGAGTTTGGCCGAGCTGTTCGGAAAGTGAGATGTACTTGACCTTGGTGGTCTTATAATGTCAAATGCAACATTTCAAGATTTGATCCAATCCAAATGCACTAACCTCAAGGCCCAAAGAAAAACAATCGAACAAGCTTCCAAGTTTCCCCACTGTACTCTTTGCTAACAAAAATCTACTTTCAGAAGTATCGGTCCCTCGCAGCCTATCGGGGAAATAGAATTTTTTTTTTAATTTTACAGTGTTTTATTTTATTTTATAAAATTTAATCATTTATTTATATAAATTTTGTATTTATTTACGTGAGATTTACACAAAATTTATGTAAATAAATGACTGAAATTTATAAAATAGAATAAAATATTATAAATTTAGATAGAAGATTCAGACTAGACTCCTGTTGAGAACCTCCTCGTTCTCTCCTTCCTCAACCCATCCGACATCGCCAACTCTGCTTGCACTTCCCTTTGCCAAAACGAGACCAACAAGCTTTGGTACTCTTTCTGTGACAATAATAGTCTTAATACTTTAGTGTTATGATATTCTTTATTTCAGGTACGTAGATCTTTCTTGTTCAAGGAAATTAATGTTTAATGGTAGTCTCTGATTACAATTTATTTTAATATCTAACGCATTAGTTCCGAAACATTCGGGCATAAGGTTAGACAAATATAACAACAGTACTATTCTCATTAAAGTATTGTTGGCGCATTAAACTAGAAAAAGGTTACTAATAGTGCACAATATCAACATGCACATTACAACGTTATCATTTATAACATGAGAAAGCTACACCATTAAAGGGATGCATTAAAAGAACAGGAGAACAGTAATCTTTATCCTATCGGCACTTACTGCTCATGGCTTGTGTGCGAATATATAAGAAACAATGGCAGATTTCTCGAGTAGAATAGAACATGTCAACTACATATGTACCAAAGATCTTAACCTAAATGAAAGGTGTATCATCTGAGCTATATATATATTAAGTTGGTTATTTAATCAAAATAGTCAGCAAACAAAATGAAGTGTTTAGTGTTGGGTGATTGCTGAAAATTAGACATCTTAAGGAATCACATTAAATTTGAGTTTTATAACTCTAAATCAAAACTTTTCTCGAATTAATAAGTAATTAATTTTTATATTAAATTTAAAAGATTAAAATATTTTTTTGAATTTTTTAAAAATACAAAATTTAACTAAAATATTCTTGATTGACTTGGTTCAAATTAGACCCACCGAAATGTCAAGGACCATCATATTACGAGACTACCATAGGTCCACTAGTCTCATAAGATATGATACATCCATTCCATTTCTTTATACTTTCTTTTTGTCTTCTTAGACGCATTATTGGATTTGAATCATACGATTTTGCTAAGGTCATACTGAGTTTGCCTTTGGACCCGCACCTGGGCCTGGTTTTAATCAAACAGTGGCTTTAATCCAAGACTTTATATCATCGTCATATTCAGTCCAAATTTTTATAATAAAGCAGGGTTTGAAAAAGTTTGATAGTATTTTTTCCTAATCATGTTTTTGCAAAAAATGACGTAAACAATGATAATTTGTAGCATAAAATATGATTAAAATAGAATAATTGACATGATATCCCAAACAAAGTTTTCCATTCGTATTTAAATTAATTAGAGTATAATAATATAATAATTTGTTATTTTATAATATAGTCAAAATTATCATAAAAAGAAATAATGATCAATTTTATATATAATTTTATGATGTCTTTTCTCTTTTGCTTTAAAAGTTAGATATTATATATTATTTAAATAATTCAATTTTTAAATTAAACAAAAATAGTGAGTTTTTATAAGAGTTAGTTAAATTAAACTTTGTCCAACACAAAAGTCTCTTGATTCAACACAATACAGCATCCCTTGTCAATGGCACTTCTCACCACCTCACACTGCACTTCTCTCTTCTTGTCCAAGTCCCCATCTTCGCAACTTTCGTTCACCTCCACTACCATACCGTCGCCGCCTTCCGTTCCCTTCTCCTTCAACACCCTTAAACCTCGCCTCCTTTCCTCCGACCACACCATTTCAAATGCCAAACCCATATTTCCCTCTATCTCCCCTTTGTTCGCCATCTCCGATGACTCCTCCGATCAGGACTCTCCAAGACCTCTCAGCATAACCGACGAATGGGGCGAGAAGTCCGAACAAGAACCCGAGAACCCGAGTGCTTCTGATGCGGACCCTCCGGAGAACGAGGACGAGTGGGAGGAGGGTTACACAAAAGGCAGTGCCAGCACGCAGACATCTGGCCTGAGTGTGGAAAAGGACGGTAAAGTTGAAGAATTGAAGAGGCGTTTGGTGGATACAGTTTATGGAACCAATTTTGGGTTTCGGACCGGCACTGAGGTTCGGGCCGAGGTTTTGGAGCTTGTTAATCAGTTGGAGGCTTTGAACCCGACGCCAGATCCTGTGGATTCAAAAGAGCTGCTTGATGGCAACTGGGTTTTAGTGTAAGTTCTTCTTCTCTTCTTCTTTATTATTTTTGAGTTGAAAAGTTAAGATTTTGTTGCTAGTTCTTGAGGTGTTTATGTAGTAATTGTATTGTGGCTATGGGAGTTGGGTACGTTGAGTGTGGGATATTTATGCAAGGTTGGCTGGCGGTGACTTGAGAGCAGAATACTCGAATTTTAACTTAGGTTATATTATATTGGAAGTAAACTTTCTAATGTAAAGGAATTGGTTATAATAGAATGGAATAGTTTATAATGAAATGAAATTTAAATGAATGTAATATGAGAAAATTATTGTCCGGAAGGGATGAAAAAGTTTATAATGTAATATAGTGAAATTTAAAGAATGGTACATAATGTAATATAGTAAATTATTTTTTGTCATTTTATATTTCATCGTAAACTTTTCAAATTGGAGGTAACTTATTTTTACTATTTAGAATGAAATGAGATGTAATTTGAGACTGTCCCCTTTTATCTTATTTCATTATATTTTATTATAAAATCTTCTCCTAAACGATGTAATAATATATTCCATTACATTGTATTAATAACCACTCAACTAAACATAGCCTAAAGCTGATAATACAGCAAGTAAATGGGATTCTCATACTAACTGGCCTTATTTACGAACTGAAAGTCTGAAAGTGGAAGATGCTTTGATAGTTCTTAACTCGTGTTGATGTTAAATCATAATTTTTGAGCTATAATTTCAAGTCTTTAATTTTCTAGAAACAAATAGGCTGTCTTTGATGATAGACGTTTGCTAACATATGAATTGTTAGTGCATGGGGGAGCTTTCAATTGAGATGAGATATGCGCAATTTTAAATCCAAGGATATTTCTTTGTCTCAGGAGTTGGTAATCAGCATCAAAACCTAAGATCCTTTCTTTATTAAAAAACTTGAGATTGTAGTGGAGAAACGTCTATCAATGATTTTTTGTCTGTCAATGATTGACAGGGGTGGAGAAGGGATCCACTGACGGATTTTTCCATTGATTTATTTGGCTGATTGCTATTTTGGTTTACTTATAGATATATTTGTATGAAAACTTCCTTTCCTCTTCCCAAGATTTGTGTTTTAATTTCTTTCTACAACCGTTGGGGCATATAGTTAGTCAAATGGATTTCAGAGGCATATTAACATATTTTCAAGAGATTCATGCCAAAAGTCCTTTGCTGCAAATTTCCAATCAGCAACTTGCATTGCAAGAGAATGAACAGTGATGGATGTTCTTTGTAGACCTGGACCATAGGGGCTTTATTCGAATATAGTAAAACAATGTTGACGCCATTTCTCTTATCTTTGAACATCTTTTGACAGGGTCACTAGGTGAACCTATTTCTAGTCCCTTAGGTATTCAGAAAGGAAGAATTCCTATTGAGCCTCAATGGATGCTTTTGAAGGTAGTTCTTTTTTCTTCAATAATCCCTATTTAGATAGGCAAATTTTTTTGAAGGGGTTACTAAATGAACCTATTTCTATTGAATTAGGTAAAGGAAGAATTCCTAATAAGTCTCAAAGGTTGCTGTTGAAGCTAGTTATAATGCAAGGGTTTTCTAGTGTTGCCATCTTCAAACAAAACTTCTAATCATAGCTATGATACCAATTTGTTGCGACGAGTGTAGGATCGCAGAATTTTGTTTGAAAAATTTGAATGGAGTAATGGGACAAGAAGTAGAGAAATATGTGGAAAAAATAAGACATAAGAAATTTACGTAGTTTACCTCTTTGAGATGGGAGACATTCACGAGCAAAAATAATCAAAGAAATTTTCACTAAGGGAAAAAAATAGAAAATTACAAAACATTTAATATTTTCACTCAAACTATTAACCTAGTTATACCCAAAACTCACATATAATGCTCTTATTTTCACTCAAAATACCTCACAAATGGCCTCACAAAATGACCTCTTGTTTTTCACACTCTTTGTCTCTTTTTCATGAATACAGTGACTTTCTTTTTATAGGCAAAAAGAGTGTAAAATTAGTCAAAACAAATCTTTTGCTCACATGCATAGACTTGCATGGTTACTAATCATTGGCAAAAAGAGGATGGTGCCAACAATCTTTAAAAAAAGTTGTCAACTTTGACAATTTCAAAACACACCTAACAAATCTCCACCTTGTTTTGAATTTAGGACTCTGTAAAAATTTCTTCAATTATCTTTGTTATCGCCCATTTAGGACATTTATTATGATTTGCATATTTAAATCAAGTCCTTGCTCATAGGTGGAGGCTTTATTAATATATCTGTTGGATTATTAACAGAACCAATCTTCTTCACAATAATATTTCCTTGCGAAATTATATCTCGGAAAAAATGTTACTTGACATCAATGTGCTTTGTTTTTTCATGAAGCATTTGATCTTTGGTTAGATGGATAACACTTTGACTGTCACAATAAACAACGATTACCTGTTGATCCGAATTCAATTCATCAAATAAGCTTCGTATCAAAATAGCTTCCTTAATTGTCTCTGTAGTAGTCATGTATTTTGCTTCTATAGTGGACAATGCAACTGTAGGTTGTAAAATAGCTTTCCAATTGATGACATTACTTCCAAGTGTAAATACATAACTAGTGATTGATCTCCTTTTATCCAAATCACCTGCATAATGTGAGTCCACAAAACTAACTACATTTTTACTTCTGTCAAATTCCAAATAAGAGTTACTAGTGCCACGTAAATATATCAAAGCCCATTTTACTGTATGACAATATTCTTTCCCTGGATTAGTCATATATCTACTTACTATACTAATAACATGTGCAATGTTAGGACTTGTGCAAACTATTGTATACATCATACTACTAACTGCATTAGATAGAGTAAGGAACTTGTGCTATAGACTTAATTTTTGCATTTGTTTGTGGTGATAAAGCAACTGAAAGCCGAAAATGAGCAGTAAGAGGACTACTTATAGGTTTAACGTCTTTCATACCAAAAGATTTGATTTTGAGAAATTTAATTACAACACCAACTTTGCTTTACTGAAAGCCAAGATCCATGTAGTCTTGATGTAAAATGGTGTGTAGAAGGCCTTGTTGGGAAAGGACGGAATACCAGGCGAATTAACTGACGCCCAAAAGCTAGACATGGATGAAAAAGCCATAGTTGCCATTCACTTGAGCCTTTCAAATGTCTTACATGAAGTTATTCACGAGAAGACAATTGCTTGATTATGGCATAAGTTGGAATTTCTATATATGACAATGAGTCTCATTAGCAAGTTGGTTGCAAAACACCACTTGCACATGCTCCATATGGTAGAAGGTAGTTCTTTCAAATCACATGTTGATGATTTTAGTTCAGTTCTCATGGGTCTTGAAAATGTGGACATCAAGTATGATAAAAAAGACCAAACTCTCATGTTACTCCACTCCTTACCTCCATGTTACAAGAATTTTCAAGAGACTATTATTTATGGTCGAGATTCTCTCAAATTAGAGGTCAAATCTACCTTACTTTCAAAAGATATTATTGATAAGGATTTCGTCTCAAACCAGAGTAATCCTGCAGATGTCAGAGGAAGACCAACAAATAGAAACTCCAGTAATAGTAACGGGCACAAGTAAGATCAAAGTCCAAAGTCAGAAATGGATTTTGTAGATATTGCAAAAAGAAAAGGCATGTTGTAGCTGATTGTTACAAGCTCAAAAACAAGCTAGAATGAGAGAATAAAGAAAAGGAAGCCGAAGGCAGTGTTGTACAAAAGGAGGAACAAGCAGATGTTCTTTTGGTGAGTGAAGAAGGATCTGGACCACGAGATGAATGGATCCACTGCCTGCTCATTTCACATATGTCCCAACAAAGACTGTTTCTCTACCTATAATCCAGTTGATGGTAGAGTTGTGTTAATGGGCAACAATCAAGCTTGTAAAGTGATTGATGTAGGCACTATCAAATTAAAAATGTTTGATGGTATAGTAAGAACGTTGACAGATGTTCGCCATATCCCATACTTAAAGAGAAATCAAATCTTTTTAAGTACTTTGGATTCAAAAGGCTACCATTAACATGATGGAGGTGGAGTTCTCAAAGTAGTTACAGGTGCCCTGGTCATTATAAAGGCTTTTCAAATCGGTAAATTGTATGTGCTGCAAGGAGCGTCTGTTATCGGAGTAGCTGATGTGACCACGCTAGTTCCGTCAGAATCAGATGTCATTAGATTATGACATATGAGGCCGGGGGTCTGATACTACTAAGCAAAAGATGTCTTTTATGTAACCAAAACGTGTCAAAATTAAATTTTTGTGAACATTATGTATTCGACAAGCAGAAAAGAGTTGGTTTTTCTACTACTATTCACAAAACGAAAGACACTCTAGATCTTATTCACTCTGATCTTGGGGGACCTGAACATGTCTCTTCAAAAGGTGGTGCTCGGTGTATGCTTACCTTCATTGATGGTTACTTTAGGAAGGTATGGGCATATTTTCTAAAACACAAGAATGATGTGTTTAACATTTTCAAACAATAGAAGGCGTTGGTTGAAAAAAGACTGGCAGGAAAATAAAGCATCTCGGGACAGATAATGGCTTATAGTTTTGTAAAGGTGAATTTAATGGTTTTTGCAAGAATGAAGGAATAGTCCACCATCTAACAGTCAATGGTACGTTGCAACAAAACATTGTGGTAGGAAGAATGAACATAATAATTTGGAGAAAGTTCGTTGTATGTTGCCCAACTATGACTTATCAAAAGATTTTTGGGCTAAAGTTGTATCATAACATGTTACTTGATAAATCACTCTCTATCGATAGCCATTGATTGTAAGACTCTAGAAGAGATATGGTCTGGCAAACTTACTGATTATTCAAATTTAAAAATTTTTGGGTGTCCAACATATCTACATGCTAATGATGGAAATTTAGAACCCAAATCCAAAAAGTACATATTTATTTGATACCTTGATGGCATCAAAGGATATAAATAATGGTGTCTTGATCCTAAGATGCACAAACTAATAATTAATAGGGATGTCATTTTTGATGAATCAACCATGCTTCACTGAAAGGATGAGACCCTTATTTCTTCTGATGCAGGTGTGAAGAGTACTCCCAAGTAGGTAGAGTTTGAGATGGAGAATCATCCTTCACAAAATATCTCTTTAGATCATATCCATGACCCCACAATTATAAAAAAGGAAGCCAACAGAAGAAGAGGAAGAAACTTCATCAGAAGAAGAGGAGTATTCCATCGCAAAAAAATAGACCCAGGAGATAAATTAAACCATCAAGGAGATATGCTGAAGCAAATTTGGTGGCATATGCATTTGCGATAGCACAAGAATAAAAAGTGTGGTTAAGCCTTCCACTTATTCAAAAGTTGTTTCTTGTGATGATTTTGCCAAATGGGTGGTTGTTATGCCCTAGCTCGACAGGCCACGGGAGGGTTGGACCTATTTTACGAAAATAAAAAACGATGTCGTTTTGTACCTTCCAGTTGGGCCACCGGTTGGGACGGCCTAGACTGAAGTCAGACTAAGCCGGGCCGAGCCACATTTGCCATCCCTATGCAATTAAGTACATGACACAAATTTCATAGTAGTCTAATACAATTGATAGTATAATGTATGCAATGGTTTGCACACGTCTTGACATTTCACATACTGTGAGTGTAGTAAGTAGATCTATTGCTAATTCAGGAAAAGAACATTGATATGAAGTAAAATGGATTTTGAGATATTTACGTGGTACTAACTCTTGTTTGGAGTTTAACAGGAGTAAGAATGATGTAGTTAGTTTTATGGACTCAGATTATGTAGGTGAGTTGGATAAAAGGAAATCAATCATCAATTATATATTCACACTTAGAAACAGTGTCATCAGTTGGAAGACTATCTAATAGTCTATAGTTGCATTGTCCACTACAAAAGCATAATATATGGTTACTGTGGAGGCAATTGAGGAAGTTATTTGGTTACGAGACTAATAGTCAAAGTGTTATTCATCTGACCAAAGATCAAATATTTCATGAAAGAACAACGCACATTGATGTCAAGTACTACCTTGTCCGAGATATAATTTTGCAACGAAATATTATTATGAAGAAAATTGGTACTGCAGATAATTCGGCAGACATGTTGACAAAGCCGCTACCTATGAGCAAGTTCAAGTATTACTTGGACTTGATCGGAATATACAAATCATGATAAATGCCCTAAATGAGCAATGACGAAGATAATTGAATGAATTTTTCACGGAGTCCTATTTCAAAACAAGATGAAAATTTGTTTGGTGTGTTTTAAAATCGTCAAAGTTGACCAAAGATTGTTCGCACCGTCCCCTTTCTTTTATCAATGGTTGGTAACCATGCAAATTCATACATGTGTGCCAAAGATTTGTTTTAACTAATTTTACATTATTTTTGCTTATAAAAGGAAAATCAATGTATCCATGGAAAAAAAAAACCAGAGAGTGAAAAACAAAAGATACAGATAGAGTTTGAGTGAAAAATAAGAGGTCATTTTGTGAGGTATTTTGGGTGAGAATTCGAAAGTATTATATGTGAGTTTTGGGTTAAAGGGTTGAATGAAAAATATTGAGTGTTTTGTCATTCTCTCATTTTTCTCTTAGTAAAAACTTCTTTGATTGTCTTCCCCAGTGGAAGTAGCCCATCTTGAACAATATAAATTTCTTGTGTCTTATTTTTCTCACATATTGCTCTACTTGTTCTATTACCTCATTCAAAAATTTCAAACAAAATTCTATAATCCTACAATCGTCGCAGCATCTAGTAATTCCTGTTCAAAGATGCAGACAGTTTTTACAAGCATTCCCAAGCATAGATGGAGCTGGTGGCTGTTTTCAAGTTTTTATCTCTGACGGTGCGGTGCTTAATGATAGAAACATATTAGCACTGAAGATGCATGTGTTAACGGTTAGTTCTAACAAATTTTGTCCATGGTCACCAAAAAGTTTCTTTCTTCAATTTAGTATTCTTTTTAGAGGGCATAAACATGTCTGTTCTTGGCTTACTGTTCTTGGCTTTTCGTTTGACATCAGTGATTTCATCGTAACTTTTTAACGCAGTTGCATGCATTACTTTTATGTTTTTCCTTTTATGCTTGAGAAGTATTTCAAAAAATTGCAACATAATGAAACATTGCAAGTAGAGTAATGCTGGTTCTATGGGTCGCGTGTCGTATATGTACAGGATTTTGTATTATCTGAGACAAATGAATGAGCTTCCTTTTGCCAAAACTGGAATATAGTTTTCTCTTGTATTTTGTAATTTTACTTCATCAAAATTTTCTCACTAATTTTGTTTTTTAAATTCACAGATACACTTCATTTTCTGAGCTGTTGCCGCTTCTGGCTGTGGGCACATTACCCTTGTTGAAAGTGGAAAGGATATCTCAAGCAATTGAAACCAGCAATCTTTCCATTGTGAACTCCATCACCTTGTCAAGCCCTTTTGCGACTTACTCTTTCAGTGCATCTGCCACTTTTGAGGTCCGAAGTCCTTCAAGAATACAGGTACTTCTAAGAACTATCAAAGGTTGTGACAAAAGAAAGAATGCAAGCGGCACGAGTGATCATATATCATATGAAATTTCATCTCGTATTTCCAACTTCAAGTCTGGACCTGAAATAGAAAAACTTTAAAACGAAATAAGCTATCATGAGGTTCAGTGACTGAACCATTTGATGGTATTAACTATTTCATAGAAGTGACGAGTTGGAATATATTGCTTTTTTGATCATCTCAGGTTGAATTTAAGGAAGGGACTTTTCAGCCTCCAGAGATAAAGTCCAATGTCGATATACCTGACAATGTGGATATCTTTGGGCAAAACATCAATTTGTCACCTGTACAGCAAGCTCTCAATCCTCTGCAGGATGCAGTAGCAAACATTTCAGGAGCTATTTCTGGACGGTCACCACTTAAGGTCCCCATTCCTGGCAATCGTTCAACTTCCTGGCTTCTCATCACCTACCTTGATGAGGATCTTCGCATCTCAAGAGGGGATGGTGGCCTTTTTGTTCTTGCTAGAGAAGGAAGTCCTCTCCTAAGTCAGTAGTAAGGTGCATTTCTGTAAAGTTGGATCTTGCTTTCCTCCCTTTTGCGTATCTTGCGGGAAGGGAATGTGTGAAAACAGTAAAAAAGCAGCTGTCTTTAGCATTAGCAAGGATAAGTGTAGAAACTGCACCAAAATAATACGATCCAAAGTCCTCTGATTAATATTCTTTTTACATTGCAAGTATAACAAAAAGATGGGGGGTTTAGTTTGATGTTGAGTAAACTTGTATTAGTTAGTAGTGAATGGTCCTATCTACCTACCAACATATCTATGGCTCACCCTTCGTTGAATAATGTTGTTACCTAACAGCTAAGCAAGCTTGGACTTGTCTGCCTGAGCTTGTGGACTGGAACCTCTCCTCCATGATCGACCTGTTTTTGTCTTCCTCTGACTATTTTTACATAAGATCTTGCTGAAATAGACCTAAGAAATAAATATCTTTGAATTTCTCAAAAAATAATAACTCTTGAATCTAGAAACTACTTCCAAGTTACAAGCCAGAGTGGTACAAATTGATTATATTTTCAATTAAAGGGGAAGATTGATGAACCTGTTGAGAAAGTTTCTTGGCTCAACAAGTTGACAAAGTCTAACCTTGACTTCTTGCTAGTTTGCCAGCCATGAACGCGGTCCGTATGCTCCAATCACGGAATAGAAATTAATAAACCACTTCTGAAATCAAGAAAATATAAGATTCAAACATTTTATTTTTATCTTGTTGAAATTATTTATTACCAATCTCTATCATTAGCATTGACTCTTGGTGAATGTTCTTGTAAACTGCACAGAAGAGTCAATCCTATTTATACATACATAATACATCTAATGAATATACAAGAGCCAAAAGCAGATCATTTTAGACTCTTACATGGTGTGAGTCATTCAAATCAAAAGTCAGGAAAGCTTAAGTTTCATTTTACTGGGCGATCTTGGATCTCTCTACCCTTTCTCCTGCAAGGAATACAAATCCATTCTTTCCAAATTCCATGGTTACTGGAATGAAGAATGTGTTAGGATCAAGAAGGTTAGAGTTTTAAGTTTTAGGTGAATGTGATTTTCATCCCAAACAAAAAGAAGTTTCCATCTTTCTTTAGTCTAATATTCTCTTAACACTGCAGTTTCTCTCCCTTTTCCCACTTTCTCCTCATAAATTCATGACCCACATATGGAAAGTTCATGCATGTTTCGGGAGACGTTAGGACATTCTCTAAAGGTTTCAAAAACTGAACTTTGAACTAGTTCGCCATCTCAGATCCAAAGGGGGGAGAGAAGTAGTAGAACATAAGGTGAAAGTAACTTTTTCTTGTTAACATGAGCAGCAATTGCAAACAACCTTTAAAGTTAGAGAATGAGCAGATTGCAGAGCTACGTGAAATATTTCGATCGTTTGATCGAAACAAAGATGGAAGCCTAACTCAGCTCGAGTTAGGTTCATTGCTCCGGTCCTTAGGGCTAAAACCTAGCCCTGACCAGCTTGAAACCCTGATACAGAAGGCTGATACAAACAGCAATGGTTTGGTGGAGTTCTCGGAGTTTGTAGCCCTTGTGATGCCGGAGTTGTTACCTGAGAAGTCACCGTACAGCGACGAGCAGTTAAAGCAGTTGTTCAAGATGTTTGATATAGATGGAAATGGGTTCATCACGGCGGCTGAATTGGCGCACTCTATGGCAAAGCTAGGCCATGCACTCACGGCTGAGGAGTTGGCAGGGATGATAAAGGAGGCGGACTCCGACGGAGACGGAAGAATTAGTTTTGAGGAGTTTGCTCAGGCAATTTCAGTGGCTGCTTTTGATAATTCTTGGGCTTGAATCAGTAGGAGTGCGTATCTGGTATACATGCTTTTGGTTTCATATTATTACATTACAGGTGCAATCTTTAAAAAAAAAAAAGATTTTCAGTTTTGTGTTGGGAAATTGCGTGGAAGTTGTATCTTACTCATATCATAAAACAGATATTGTTAATCGTCTTGATGGTGATTAGAAAGGAATCTAGTTTACCTGCCATTTCAAAGTTTTAAGATCTTGCTTGTGAGGTTACTTGGGAGGCATTTGTTGTATCATCTTCATCCTTCCTCGAATGAGAAGTAAACTAGATCTTCTCAGCGTTCCTCAATTGTCTGTGTAAGTGAAACTGTTAGATGGCACAGTATAAAAGGTTGTGAGAATGTGATAAGCTAGTGATTTTCATTAGCATTTGAGCCGAGGCTCCAAGCACAGCTTGTTTTTCCTTGCTGAAAAAACTTTCCACTTCCAGTGGAAGAGGAACAATGTTTCATAACGATTGCTGGAAAAACCTGAAGTTGAGGATGCACCCTCTGTAGTTTCACAACGATTGCAAGAATATGCTCCATAAATCAGGCTACTCATGTGAACTTGAAGAGCTGGCGTTTATCGCTAGTAACAAGAATTTTCAGTATAAGAGCCAGTTTCATGCAGAGAGTTGCAAATGAAGAGGCCTTAGAAAAAAACTGCAGATTGTGGAAACTACTTTTGAGCCATCGAGTTCGCACGAAAAACTCTTGTGAACAAATAATAATCAATTAGGACATGAAAAGAATCTAATATCACAATTAGGTCAAAAATTCTACAGAATCACTGGCATTGATGACTGCACTCATCTCGTAACAAAACTAATCCACATATCAAAATCTGGGTAATATGATATACAACTGTCTGAAATCTGTGAAGGTGGAGAAGTTCTTAAGCGTTATATCTTCTTCTTCTACTTGGACTTAAGCATACAATATACATCCATAGAAGCAGAGTGGTGCCACCTTGGCAAATAGAGGTACATATGTATATAGCAAATTCCTGTGGCAGATTATGACCCAGAGAGCTCCGTCTGCTAATGCAAAACAGATTTCTGACAAGTACGATCAAGTTGAAACGAGAAATAAGCAAGTGACAACCGCATATGAGCAAAACCTTTACAATAGATGGCAGTCCACAATTAGTTTGCGAAAAGGAAACATAACAGAGTAATGGAGCAGGTAGGGAAAGTCTACATAAACTTAGAGAATGGAACATAAAAATAGACTGACATTGAAGAAAATCAAGTTCAACCTTGGATTTGGCTAAGAATGGAGTTGATAAGTTGGAGTCTCCCTGTATATGGAAGTAGTCTAGCTGTCCAGCTGATTATTCTTGCTCCACCTTATGAGCTAGAGATGAGCAATTCCTATAGTCAAGCTTTGAGGTGATTGAAGGTGCTTGAAAGGAGGGGCACGTTGGTGAAGGGAACAGTATTCCAGATTCAACATTTAAAGCAATAGAATTGAAATCAAACTTCACCATGTAGATAGAACAGGCATCTAGTCTGAAAATGAATTGAAAACAAAACCATGATTATAACGTTTAATGATCATTTTAAAACTATTCCATACTTCTATTGTGTAAGTTAGTCTGATCTTACAAGTCTCTTAGAAGTAGGTAAATGGTCATGCTCACAACATGCCAATGGCATGGAAAGGTTTATGTAATAGGAATAGCGCCAGTCAAACTGCAGTTACAATATTACAGTTGTGCACAATTGCAGTAATAACAGACAATGCAAAAGTAATTACAGAAAATATGATCGAAATTGAGGTAAATTGCAGTAACGATCCAAATCACATTGTGGTCGCAGATTGCAATTCAAAATATTGAAACATCAAAAACATTTTCCTTTCTTTTTTATTATGTAAACACCTATGATTTCTAGCTCATAAATTATACCAAAAATTGGATCACAAAAGAAAATATAAAAACCATAATAAGGACATTTATTAAGCAGATGGACTCGGGAAGAAAAGCTACAGACGATTAGTTTCTCAGGCTCGGCATCATGGCACAATGTACACATCAAGCCTCAAATTCATTTTCTTGAAAACTTGATCTGATAATCCAATTGTTTGCAATCACATGTAAGGAACAGAAACCATCTGGCACAATCAATTTTGCAGAAGATACTGCATTATGTCCTTCCGAATAACTCCATCAGACCCACTTAATCCCCCATATCCGTAATCAGGTCTCAACATTCCAGGGTCCCGGAAGCTAAAGTGCCTGTATTGAATAACAGAGCCAGCTGGTCTAAACGGCCGCATCAATGTAATGGTAGGAAGGGACATTGCCCACACATTTTTTGATGAGGTAAACAGGTGCCTCTTATATTCTTGGAGCCCGGAGGCCTGCATGCTCCCAGAACTCTTCAAATGGGAAGAGACACTATCCCACTTCGTCATCTTCATGTTCGACCTTACATTTTTTAAGGCAGTCAATGAGGTCCTACGTATGTTAGCAGAAGATTTCATGCTGTCCAGCCATCGTAGAATCGAGTCACCAACATTCCGCCCAACTAAATGTCGCTGTTGTATATTATGGTGAACCTGGAGTGCAACATCAAAGACAGCCCTGGTTCGTCTATGCAAAAGTAAGCGCATGATTGTGTTTAGTGTTGGTTATGGCCATCAAAGTAGTTTGGATATGTAATACCATGAATAAAAATAGCTCATATACTACTAACAGCAGTAAACTCAATGATGAAAACCCATGTGTGCCATATATATGAAGCTTCAATGCCCATAGAAGACCACTGGCATATCAATGATGTTCCATTTATGAAATACTACATTGCAGTAAGTCTAGAGAACAAGATCCAGTTAAAAAGACATAAGTGACTATATAAGCCCGGTGCTGGTAGTTTTCATCCAACCACACAAGTTTCTCAAGCAAGTACGGGTGACTAGTAATCATTCATGGAGTTGCCACTACACTACAAATCATTCAATTTGAAAAATGATCCCATTTCTCTATATCAATCATCAGTGCCAAGGAAAAACACATTCCCGCATATTCATTATATCGAAAGGGGCCGACATATACATAGAGATTAGACTAAAAGAAAGAACTGGGAAATTTTGGACATCAAATACCTGCGAATAAACTGAGTTATCTTGGGGTGTTTGGGGCTGGCGATCTTTCTTTGGATCTTCGAAGCCAGTCTATAGGTTCGTTTCAGCCCTAAGAAATAGGCCGTAGCCACCGTGATCTCCCATAGGACCATCCTCTACTTTCTTGACTGCAATCTCCAGAACATTATATAACAAACAATCTTCTAGACATTTGCCTTTACAATGTTCGCTTTCCCCTAGAGAGATACCTAATCTGTGTGCTTGCGTGGCGGATCCCTGCCACGTGTTTTTGCCTTTCTTTTTTTTTTTTTGCTACAGAGGAAGAAAACAGAAAAACAAAACACCCAAACTAAGGCAAGTTTCGGCGATACAGGATGCCTTGTTGATCTCTATGAAGTAAATCCACAACTGACAACAGAGGCTCTCGAAGCGTGTGAAACCCTTGATTGGACATCACTGTCAAAGAGGTTAAGCGATCAGCACACTGATTCCCTTCTCGACTCACATGTTAGAGCTTGATCTCCAAAGCTCGGTTAAGAAGTCGTTGGATACCTGTCACCAAAAATTGGTTATCAGTTAAAACAACAGTAGAATGAGAAAGAATGTTAATAATCTTTAAGGAATTCACTTCCACAATCACACACCGGTAGCCCATCATCCAAGTCAGCGTAAGATCGGAGTGAACTCCCCATAATTTTGCTGTCATCGAAGAGCTCCTGCCAATGTGGTGGAGGAAGCCTCTGCACCACCTCCTTTGGCTGTCTCTGATTAATCCCCCCGTACTGGCAATATTCGTGTTGTACTTAATTGTCCCGTCCGAATTAAGTTTGACCCAAGAAGTCGACGGTTTCATCCATCCCACAATAGCACCTAAAGGGGGACTCGGCGTCGATTGGATGCATCATTCCACGATCTGAGCCCTACCGATCCAGTCCACATACTCCAAGACAGCGTGAGTCCTGTCCACCGGCCAGGTAAATTATCTTCGACTAAACTTCTGTTCCGCCACTGTCAGAGCATCCAACTGGCAACCCCATAAAGAGTGGTCCAATCGACCCGATTAACCTGCAGCGTCTTGTTGAGATTGTGGGCTACCCAGCCTTCCCGGTCCCTGCAAAAAAATTCCGAATCCACTGCTTCCGAGAAGAAATGTCCCCAAAAAGCTTTAGCACGCGGGCAGTTGCGGATGGCATGCAAATTGGTTTCTTCTTGCCCACAGGCCGGGCATTCACTGTCTATAGTAAGCCGACGAGTCACCCGCTGCTGATTTGTCAACAGTTTACCCCTAGTGAAGAGCCACAAGAAGGCTCGAATGCGTTGTGGTCCCGCCTACTTCCAGATTAAGTCCCACAGTTGGCGAGAATCGATCAACCTGCCTCCTTCGATGAGCTCATAAGCGGAGGCGACTGTGAATCGCCCATGAGTGGTAGGACCCCAAGTGAAGCTATCCTCTACAAAGCTCTCGATCGCGGGATGAAATTCGGTGATTCCAAACAAACAGAGGAAGGAAGGAAATGCTGAAAGAGAGTCCACCGCCATTGGCCAACTTCATTAGTGAAGTCCGCAACGGTGGCGTACAAGATGCTCTCCAGTACATCGGTGGTGGCCACTAAACAGAGCGGGCCCTAATTGGGTACCCAGCTATCGAGCCAAAATTGACTGCGTCGCCTGTTTCCCAACGTCCATTTGAGGCCCTGACGGACATACTGTCAGGTGGCAGCTATACCTCTCCACGTGCTCGACGCCCTCGATCTGGTGATGGAAGAAGGAATGAGGGAGGGATCGAGACGATACTTGGCTCGAAAGAGCCGGACCCATAATGCAGAAGGTTGAGTGAGTAGAGCCCAGCCTAACTTGGAAAGCAGGGCGTCATTGTTCGACCGGAGACGCTTGAACCCCAGACCTCCGATCTTTTTAGGCATGCACACAGTGTCCCAGTTAACCAAATGCGTTTTCCTCTTATCCTCCACCGAGCCCCAAATAAAACCACGCATGATCTTCTCTAACTCATCGCATAAAAGACGCGAGATTCGAACAGTCTGCATTGTGTAAGAAGGAAGGGCCGAGATAACGGACTGGGTAAGCGTAACCCTCCCTGCTAAAGACAATGCTTTGTGCTTCCAACCTGCAAGCTTCCTTTGGGCATTTTCAATGAGGTACTGATAGGTATGATGCGCAGTTCGTTCATGAAGTAAAGGCACCCCTAAGTACTTCCCCAGATTATTGGTACATTGGATGTTTAAAGAATGACTAAGCCGACGAGCAATATTGTGGGGAACATTCTTGGAGAAATAGATCCGGGTTTTAGCATTGTTCACCTTCTGGCTTGAGGCCTGGCAAAACGTCGTTAGTGTCCGAGCAATGACCCGAGTTTGAGAGTCCTTGACCTCAGCAAACAAAACTAGATCATCTGCGAAGAAAAGATGGGATATGGGGGGCGTCGTAGGGCTCAGCCTAACCTGCTTCCAAGTCCTGTGCGCGATTTCCTGACGAATAAGCTATCCGAGCCTCTCCATACACAACACAAAAAGATACAGCGAAAGCGAGTCCCCTTGCCGAATCCCCCGGGAGGGAGTAAAAGGGTCCGTTAAGGAACCCTGCCAGTCTACGTACATAGTGACCGTAGTCACACAATTCATGATGACCATAATTAAGTGCTCCGAAAGCCTAATGTCCTGCAAAGTGTTCCGGATGAACTCCTAACGAAGTCGGTCATACGCTTTCTCCAAATCGACCTTAACAGCAAGAAACCCCACCTTACCTGTCTTAGTGCTCATCAAGTGGATGACTTTTTGGGCAATGATAATATTGTCGGTGATGTGCCTGCCCGGAATAAAACTACATTGGGCCGCCTCCACTAGGTGATCCAGGTGAGGTGTATGCACTGCACGATAACCTTCGAAATGATTTTATACAAAACAGAGCACAGACTAATCGGTCTAAATTGAGAGATCGTCCTCGGGGAAGGGACTTTAGGAATCAGAACTAGGATAGTGTGGTTGAGGTCCTTATCCCACCTTTCGAGCCGGAAGATGTCCTGAATATACTCAATTACTTTGGGACCGATCGTGACCATTGTTTTTGAAAGAATAAAGCATTGACGCCGTCGATCCCAGGGGCTTTATTGGGGTTCATGGCGAAAACGACATCTTTAATCTCTAAATCCTAAATGGGCATGGAAAGCGCTTGAAACTTGGGCCCCGACAACTAAGGGAAGACTCAGATGGACCGGATCCAAACTAAAGTTGCCATCGAAATCCAAAAGTCTCGCAATTTTCAGATGTTTACGACGGGACAGGGTGAGAGTGTGATAATAATTCGTATGAAATCCAGTCACATCTAGCTTTCTGATGCCAATAAAGTTCCTCCTCACTTAAGACTTGGATCAAATCCCTACTTAAAGCGTCCTCCAACTCTAACAGGGAGTCCACAGGACCAACGCCCATGGCCCGTTGGATGCCCTCCAACCGGGCAAGCAATCGCTTCTTCCTATAGAAAATATTCCCAAAATCTGACTTGTTCCAGTGGGTGAGGGCCTCAGAAAATTGAACTAGAGACTCGCTTAAGGTGTCCCCCTCTGGTAACCAATGCTGAGTGACCACCTCATCGAAACTCGGATGAGACAGCTAGGCATTCTGGAACCGAAACTTAGGGGGGCCTCTCAAGCGAGGAGTGGACTCAAGGAAGTGAATCAACAAGGGATGATGATCCGATCCGAAGAAAGGAAGGTGGTAATTCACCATCCGAGGATAAGCTTGAAGCCAGTCCATCGAGCCAAAAGTCCGGTCAAGTCTGGCTTGAATAACTCCTCGGCGCCACGTATACTTGGATCCGACATAACCAAGGTCATGGATGCCGCTCTCGTGCACCCAAACTTGGATCTGCTTAGAAACCACGACTGTGGATCGAGCACCGCCTCGTTTATTGGAAACTGCCAATTTCACATTAAAACCTCCTTCGATGAGCCAGGGCCACTGGGAATGTCGACTTATCCAATGAAGAACAGGCCAAAGAAATTTTTGATTCGGGTGTTGAGGGCTCACATACACTGCTGTGAAGTCGAACGTACTCGACGTATGACTGACAGAGGTGTAAATTAATTGACGATGGGCAAGGATTACTGAGACCTCAAATTCATCCTTTCATAAAAGCCAAATCCCGCCCGAAAATCCGTCAGCTTCAACTCTCATCGAATAATCGAACCCTAGCGTGTTGATTATCGCAGTGGCCCTAGTACTGCTAATACGGGGTTCTAGCAAAACTAGAATACAAGGTTTGTAATTACTGAGGTAATTACGCAGGACGGTCAGAAACTGCGACCGTCCTGCTCCTTGACAGTTCCAAACTAAAATCGGCATCTGGATAAAAATCAGACCGAAAAAAAAACTACGACGATGAGGCAAAAAGAGTACCTCCTCCTAGCTCGCCGGCGGTTCCATCACCCAGATGGGGTGGGTCAACTTCCTGAGATGTGGAGCCCATAGGCTGCTCGGCCATCCCTCCCGTATGTAGCTCAAGATTGAGGCGGTCGTGGAGGTGGGGGACTGAGTCATCCCCCTACTGAGGTGGAGATTGTGGGGTCTCGACTCCTTCCATCAGGTGGAGAGACTCCCCCATCGCCTGTTCCCCGGCCGTGAAAACCTGCCTATCGCAAATCATTTCGGTATGAGAGACTAATTCAAGCGCGAGATGATTGTCGACCGTATTGGGGCGGAGGGGAACTAAAGGTGCCAATATTGAAGCCGAAGCCAGTTGGGTGCCCACTTGGGAACTCTCACCTGGGGAAATCTGCTTGGGACCGACTGTTGGGCCTTTTCTGGCCTTTCTTAGCTGTACGGCGAGACCCAGGAGAAGTGAAGACTGACCCTTGGAAGATCTGCTTTCCCTTATCACTGAGCCCATTTAGTTAAAGTCTTTGGCCCAAGCCAGCATGCGTGGGGGGTGGGCCTTCCTGCTGTGGCCCAGACGCGTCGTCCCTCATCTCCTGGTCTGACAGAAGCTGGAACCGTGAGCCTCCCTTGGAGCCATTAGATAGTGGATGTCCCATATGTTCTAGACGTCTCAGGGAAGGGCGAGAAGGCTTCCGCTGCACCTATAACCACAGCCCATAGCCATTGGGGACACTTCCCGGAGCAGGTTCAAACTGGTTCTCCCCGAGCTTGGTGTCGACGTGTACTGGAGACGACGAAGGACAGTCCTGGTTCGGTTGGGGACGTTTGGAACAGCTTAAAGTGGCATGTCCGACCATGCCACAGGAGTAGCACACCTGAGGCAAGCCCTCGTAGACCACTTGGAGATGTTCGCCGTCAAGCTCCACGGAGGCATGCAGCGGGGATCGCAGGTTAATGTCAATCACTATCCAAGCAAAACGACCCCGATGCGTCATTAGAGTAGCTTCATCCACCTTCACGATGTGGCCGATGAGGTTCCCCAAAGCAGAGAGAACGCTGGGATGATACCTGGCTATGGAAAGCTCAGGTAGCCTTATC
>JAOSBK010000001.1:17085629-17115099 GCA_027568895.1 Erythroxylum shatona | reverse complement strand
AATTTAGTTGTGAAAGATACTAAATTGCCACAATTACTAATATATTAGTGACAAAAATATAAATCATCACAGATATCGAAACAATAGTGTCAACCAATTGTCTTGGCACTAAAATATCGTATTTGTGATGAAAAATAGTTAGTCACAAAAATATTGTCACTAAATTTCGAATAGTTGTGATCATAGTTATAGTACAGTTATTGTGACAATATGAAGTAGACACTAATTAATTGAATATTTATTGACAAACTTTTTTGTCACAACAAGTAAAATATTGTGTGACGATTTACTGTTTCGTAACAAAAAAACAAATTATTTGTGACCACATTATTTTTTGTCACAAAAAATAGAAAAATATTAGCTACAAACATATGTTTTGTCACAAATATAATTTATTCCCGCCAAAATCATTTTGGCGCCAAATTGCATAAGCTTTTAGTGACAAAACTTAGTGATAAAAGAAAAGTGGTCCCTATAAACATATTTATAGCGACAACTTAATTGTGAATGATACTAAATGGTCACAATTACTATTGTATTAGTGACAAACAAATAAATCATCACAGTTAAGCCAAACAATAGTGACCATCCATTGTTTTGTCACAAAAAACCTCGTATCTGTGACGAAATAATAGTTAGTCACAAAAAAATTGTCACTAAATGTCTTAACTCTTGTAGTGAATGGATATTGAGCCTTCGATCACATTGCCTTACAATAACAGTTCAATTGTCCCATGGGCTTGCTGGTCACATTAAGATTTTAGGTTAATCTGAGTTATAAAGACTGACGACTTCTTCTAAAATAAATAGACATTAATCAGCTATCGGCTGTACTTCTCTTAATTAATTACTTCCCCATCGATGTCTTTCTGTTTTGTTCTAATTCTATCTCTGTTGTAATATGACATCGTTTTATACTTTTATTTTGATTTAGATATAAAACGATTATGTATTGAGATAAAAATAGAATTAGAATAGGCTCACGAGAACTAAGGATTTGAGCCTAATGATCATATGATAACCTGTTTTATAATGAAGAACTCTCTGATAATTAACATCAATTAATATTTAAGCAATTTTGGGGTCTTGAATTCTTTTTTTCTTTCGGACATAGGATCGATCAGTCGATGGGACCTGATCCTTTGGTCCACTAACTCTGGACCAACCCTGTGTCAACTCATCTCAATCATTTATTTATGTGATTCCGACATAAATAGATAACTAAGATGCGTTGGCACATGGTTAGTCCAGAGTTAGTGGACCAGAGGATTTGAAGGGTCAGTCGATTCCCTCCTGTAATATCACATAAATGGATGACTGAGATGAGTTGGCACAAGATTAATCCAGAATTAGTGGACCAAAGGATTTAAGGGGTCAGTTGATTCCCTCCTGTAATTAGTAAACTTGAAACGCTAGTGACGTATCTATTACTTACTTGAGGCTAAGTTATCAATTCTTGCAGCTGGTTTCTATACATAAATATATAAATATGATAGGTTACAGTTTGATGAATTTAACTGTAACCTATTAATCCAGTTATACAATTATCTTCAAGTACTCCAGCATTTGGGGATTCTAAGAAGCCTATTGATCCAGTCATAAAAGGCAAATGATTTCCTTTTGATAAGAGCTAAAAACATTCTTAAATACAAGGAAATACCATTTTGGCAGATAAGCTAAAAATGGAGTGTCAGGCGCATGAAAGTAGCTAAGCAAAACAAATGTAATTGCAACAGAATTGATATACAAGTAATAAACTATTTCGTTAAAAATGAAAATAGGCAGTTGCATTGCATTGCATGGCTCCACCTTCCATTTCGGGTTTCAGATTCCTTATTATCTGATGTTCATGATCCTGCCGGCAAAATCTTACAAACAAACATCCTTAACCATAAAATTCATACATCAGTCACGTTAACACATGATTAGTCTCATATCATGTCACACGTTTAATCATAACTAATCACTAAAAGAAGAGAAAAAACCGTTCAAATTTACAGGACAGATGTCTGCTTAAGAAAGTGATTAGACTTACAAAACTAAAAACTCACTTCCCAGAGATTGGGGCTGACGTCACCAAGAAAACCTCACCTGCCCCTTGAATTTGGGAATGGGGTCTCATGCATGCACGTGTTTGATCTCTTCCTTATTTGCATAATTGCATGTAACCCTAAAATGCAAATTCTTAAAATTCCTCGTTATGGAGAGAAAGATAAGAAGAAACAAACCTGTAAAGAGAGTTCAGTTAATTGTTTGATTTATATTAATAATTACAATACACTTTTAAGTGTGCTTCAGATAGTGTTGTGTTTTGTTTGGTGTGTCAATGGCATTGGTGAGAGAAAGAAGACATCAACAAGCACTCAGGCTCTCATTACCACCACCGATTCCAGCAGCTGATTTCCGCCATAGGCCGGCACACCCGCCTCCTTTGTTCCCGGCAATCACCAGTCCTCTTTCTCCAGTTATTAATGACCTCTCCGACCTCCAGAAACTGACTGTTCTTGGACATGGAAACAGTGGCACTGTTTATAAAGTACGTCACAGGCGAACCTCATCAATTTTTGCCTTGAAAGTTCTCCGATTTGATCATAATGCAACCACCGTTCGGCAACAAGCTGTCCGGGAGGCGGAGATCCTTAAACGTGTCGACTCTCCTTACATTGTACGGTGCCATGCAGTTTTCGATAGTGACGATTATATTTGCTTTGCCATGGAGCACATGGAGAGAGGTTCGCTCCAAGATGTTTTGCTTCTACATAAAGTGTTGTCGGAGGAAGTTATCTCAGGCGTAGCACGTCGAGTTCTTCAGGGGCTCCAGTACCTGCATAGAATGAAGATAGTCCATGGCGATATAAAGCCATCGAATCTATTGATCAATGCAAAAGGTCACGTGAAGATAGCAGATTTTGGAGTAAGCAGAGTTGTGGTGGGCAAACACGATTCATGCGATCGTTTCATGGGCACATGCGCTTATATGAGCCCTGAGAGATTCGATCTCGAGAAGTGGGGCGGGGATCATAACGCCGACGAGTTCGCGGGCGACGTGTGGTCACTTGGTGTGGTTGTTCTGGAGTGTCTAAAGGGTCACTATCCGTTGATAGGAGTCGGGGAGAAACCAGATTGGGCAGCATTGGTATGTGCAATATGCTTCGGAGAGAAATTGGAAATGCCTGAAAATTCATCGCCAGAGTTTAGGAGCTTTGTAAGGAGGTGTCTGGAAAGGGATTGGAGGAATAGAGGAACCATAAATGAGTTACTTGATCACCCTTTTGTGAGTAGAAGGGAAATTTTGATTGATTTTGGTTAAAATTTTCAAATTTTTGCGTGGTTGATAATCAGTAGGTTCTCGGATTTGCTAGTTAATTCGGCATTTGATTTTATCGGTGTAGTGAATCCTTCCTGTTTGATCAGCACTGTTGAACCATTGACGGGAAGCTAAGATCTGTGTAAACTCTGGTTCACGTCTGTAAGTGAAAATTAAACAGAAAGTTTAGTCATTCTCCAGAGAGCAATTTTATAATTTGGAGTCACAATTCATTTTACAGTCACTAAGACGAAGGGTCTTTAATAAAAATGTTAGTTCAGCTGTTGTATTCATCACTCTTAGTTCAGCTGTTGAATTCATCATTCTGCTTAAGAAGATCGATATGCATATATATATATATATATATATATATGTATGTATTCATTATTCAATCCTCTCAGATTCCATTTCTGCACCCATTCAGTTTCCTTCCAAATGTATAAATTAGCAGAAATACAACTGTTGACGCACCTGTGAGGCCTTTTTCTTGGTTTCTAATTTCTATTTTCCAGTTCTGTTAAGCCATATTTGAAGGGATGATTAACCTCCAAAATCTCTGCCAATTTTGCCACACTCTCCTGACGATTTTCTCTAGCTGTTGCTTTACTCTTTAAATATGCAACTCATTTGCATAGGTCTATAAATCATAAATGATTCTAACAGCAAAAACAAAACCGAAATTTAACAAACAAACCGAGTTTTCCTAATCATTCTGAAGTGGTGATCTCCAAGCTGACGGTCGAGCTCATGTCGTTGTTCCCTTGTGCTTCCAGGTCCTCTGGCAAAGGCGGCCACATGAATGCGGGCTTGAAATATGGGACATGAGGAACTGCCCTTGATCCTGAAATCATCTGACATATAGTTTGTGCTTCAGGCCTCATGTTTGGATTTGGATTACAGCATGACATCCCAAGCAGCAACAACCTCTCCGCTTCCTCGGCCACATAGTCATTGTGTAGCTTCTTATCCACAGCCTCCAGTATCTGCCTTCCACGATGGAGCCACCACACCCAGTCCACCAAGGTGGGGAAGCCAGAAACCGCATGACGGTTGTGTTGACCACAAACAAGCTCCAGAACTACCACGCCAAATCCATAGACATCGGACTTGCAAGATGACCTACCAATGTGAAAATTCTCTGGTGCAATATAGCCTATTGTTCCACGAATACCCAACTCATCAGGACTGGAGTTACTATCGTCTGACAAGAGACAAGCTAACCCAAAATCTCCCAGGTAAGGAGTAAAGTTTGAATCAAGCATGATATTTCCTGGTTTAACATCTCCGTGCACCACTCTGAAGTCCTGTTCATTATGGAGATAGTTCAGTGCTGATGCTACTCCTGATATGATGTTATACCTCAACGTCCATCCTAGGGTCTCTGATCCATGAAACAATTGTTTATCTAAGCTCCCATTCGGCATGAACTCATAGACAAGAAGCAAGCGTCCATTCTTCAGGCACCACCCTAATCAATCACATACAAAAGGTATACTATCAGATAATGTAAAAACTCTCTGTTTCTCATTCTGGGACTTGCCCCCCTTTAATTAGAGAGTTAAATTACATAAAGTTTGAGATGATCCTCTGTCCGACAAGATCAATGGTGAAAGACTCATTTCTTCATTTAGTAATGAACGCAATATATCAGATCAGATTGTTACCAAAGAAATTACTAAGGAAGAAGCAGCGTGTCTTATAAAGTCTAAATGTTGGATGAACGTACGTAAATGGAAAAAACCTTGATTACCAAGCAAAGGAAGGACATGTTTGTGGCGGAGACGGCCGATAATCCGAAGCTCAGACAATAAACATTCACGAGAGATAGTTAAGTGAGTTGAGATCAACTTGACTGCAGCCTCTAAATTCTCATTTTGCAGTACCCCTCTGTAGACAACACTAACGCTACCTTCACCAATCTTACGCTTATCATCGAAATTATTGGTGGCCTTCTTGAGATCTTTAAACCGGAACTCCTTGAAATTTAGGAGGCTCCTAATGGTTTCTTTGAAGTTGTCGCCAGAAGGCATTGCCCTCTTCTTCCGCTTATAGTATATCAAACATCCCACACCAGTTAAAAGCAACAGAAACACAACAGGCACTACAATTGGCAGCACAATCTTGATCAACTTATCACTATTAAACTTTCTAATAGTGTTGGGTAGAAGCTTCACGGTGAGGTTCCACCGGTGCACGTAATTCAGCTGTACAGCTCTCCCCGTGGAAGCAGCGAAGCCAAAGTAGGAATACTGATTAACGAGCCCTCTGAGGTCAAGATTACAGTACAGAACTGGTGTTGTGGGTTTGGCCTTGCCATCTTCTTCCATGTACACTTCCATTAATTTGTTTAAGCCGTCGTAATCAACCCAGACCTTAAAAAATTTGATTCCCACCGGAGCAATTTGGATGTCAAAGTTGGAAAGTGATGCTGTTTTGTTAGAGACGGTGCTGTGGATGTCAAGGCCAATGTGGTTGTCATCAGGGTCAAAAACTTCCTTGAAGGTGTCAACCTCAATCGCAACAATCTGATTCGAGGAATTACCGTCGGTGGAGGAATTGGTTAAACCGAGGTACTGACCATCGCTGTTTTCAGGGAGGTTAAGATCAGGAGCTATGAAGAAGGCAAGACCCTCTCCAATGACAGAGGAATTATCAACCCGAAAAATGTTGAACACAAAGGAGGAGTTAAATGAAGCTAATCTGCCACCATCTTCTTCATCTTCCCACATCTTGAACGAGTGATTGAGCAGAACACGACCAGATCTGTGCTTGAGGTCAAAGTTACCAGCAGAATCAGGGGTGAGTTGAAGGGCTCCATTGCTGATTGCAGCAGGCGACTGGACAGCGAAGTTACTGTAATATGATGCATTAAAAGGGCCGAACTCATTGCTATAGTAAGATGATTTCAGGTCTTGATTCTGTGATACAGCCGACAGAAACAAACTAACAATGATTCCAGAGAATAGTTGAGGTACCAATTCCATAATTGATACTGCTTTTTCCCTATCCACAGGTCAACGAAGAAAGAAGTACAGAACAATCAGATAGATGGGGCCTACTTCACTCTCATTTGCAAAATAGTTCGCTTGATCAGAACTAGTCAAAGAAGGCGTGCTCTCTTTCAAAGGGGTAGGATAGAACTTTGGATATTCTTAATCAATGCAAGATCTTTGTTCTGCTGTTACCTTCTTACCCATCTATCCATCACGGAGAAATTGAATGGATAACAGAGACACTAAAAGAATAACAGAACAGGTGATTTGAAACCCTCATTTGGCTATTACTATTGATGGAACTCATGAATTAACTATAACATTACAATCATCCACCCATACCATTACCATTAGATGAAGCCAATAATTATACTTGTTTTGGAAATCTTATCCACGACCAGGACAAAGGTTTATAACTTAGCCTTCAATATGTCAGTTTCTCTGTTTCTGCGTTGCACTGTGTCTTGCTGTTCTTTTTTTTTTAATTTACCGATCCCAAATGTGAAGTACAGTTTTAACAGCTTCAGACTTTTGAAGCCTGAAAATTTAATAGAAATGTTCGATATAATTTTAGGGATTGAAAAGATTTGATTAGATATATTAAAGGTAAAGGATTAAGAGCATGAGGCACATCTCCTATAAGACTAAGAAGGATTAGGAAACAAATCTAGTTGTGATTGCACGAGAGATTAAATAAAACAGGCAGCAGAGGTGGTGATTGACATGGCTAGACTAGACCAGTAGTATAACATGACTCTGTTCCTAGCGTCTTTTCAGTGACAGTCAGTACATAAAAAAGTTTTTAAGTAAAACTTATCATATCATAAAAAGAACAATTTCTAGATACAGATCCAAGGGCCAGCACTTCATACAGGCTATCCATAAAATGGTACTCCTTCCAGCTTCAAGCATTACCAATGGAGGAAATCTCGCCAATGTTCAGCAAATTGAAGATATTACCTTTCAGAGAACTTTAGCTTCATTTTGGAGATACTGTGGTCCTATTCTTTGTTATCTCCATCTTCTTGTTCAGAAATCCACCTAGATTGGTTTGTACAAATTAAATGAGAATCATTATATAGAGTATAAAATGAGCATAAAAATACGGAACACAGAAAAACTAGCAGATATCATGAGCTAAATAATTCATCTTGAGTCCCAACAACACTCTTATGAACACAAGCAGTGGATCAAAAGCTCTTATCTTGAAACACAAACAACAGATGTCCCCTATATTATAACTTCGACGTTGCAATAACATCCATTTCATACTCTTCCTGTATTCCAGACTCTACCAGGGCTGCTGATCATGTTTTAGAAACGCACAAATTAATCCTGTTTAGATACCACCAGACATTTATGACCAGAACGTAATCAATATAAGCAAAGGGGAACAAATGATAAAGAACTAACCAGATCTTGATAAAAGATGGATACGAGAACGAGGTCCTTCAAACTTCCAGTTATCTTCATCCAAAGATTTTACCTCCTTATTTAGTGCTGCCATTAGATCAGCTTTCAAGACTGCAACATCAAGATTTCCATAACTGAGCAAACACCGAACTAGGACGCACCAGTACAAATTCATATTATAATTTTTTGAGCACTGCCATTTTAATCCCTTCTACCACCCGCACGATTACACATTCCCTCTACCACATAATTGACCCATTGGTTTAACCTAACGCATGAACATAACAGAATGCCTGAAAATTAGCAAAGATTATGAACAATCATGGTGACCCAGATGGCCGAACTAAAGGAATTTCACTAGAACTGCCCAAAGATAGAAACCTGACTAGTAATAACACTAAGCATGAAAAGAAAAGTGGAAAAACAAAAACACAAACACAAACCAAGCATAGCCTCATCTTTACGGTCTTGGACAGAGATGAGATTAGATGGAAATTGGAAATCTTCCAAAGCAGGATTGCTAATGCTCCCTCCGCCGACGATAGCGGTTGTTGATACTGATGAATTAGCCGGCGATGTACTGTTCATATCGTTGCTTCCGCTATTTTCTTTGAGCGGGAAGAATTTGCTCGCCGAGTTGAATTATTGACACTGAAAGATCGAATCTTGATCGTGAACTTTTTTTCTGAAAAATTAAAATTGAATATATTAAAAATAGTGAAGAGAGTCGAGAAGAATACAACTTAAGGAGAGTAAGCATACTCTCCTATGACAAAACGGCAACGCAAAAGGTAAAAGGCGCAGAGAGTATCAGCAAGCACTGGACGACAGCGTATCAGGAGCCACTACATAACCACAGGTGGTAAAAGGGGTAAAAAGTAAAAACTCCCACTCCTGCAAATCGCTGCTTAAAATCTGTAGGAATGTTCAGAGCCGATGGAAGCCATTTCTCGTAACGGTCAATCCATAGGTGAGAAAATTCTGTCTGGATGCATCTTTCCTTGCTTAAACTTCATTTAATCGATTATTTCATGTCTTCTCAGGCCAGATTTGAGCTTGAGGATCTCGCAGAAAAGCTCCTGATTCTGGAGATCGCCAACCTCTGGGAGGACATGCAGGAGTGATTCATGGAGGAGAGTCTCAGGTCAGGTAAATTTGACAAATTCTTCATAAACTAAATTTCAATTCTTCATCTTCCACAGTAGATTCTCACCGAAGCAAAGTGATGATTTCCAACTTTCTCTTGCTTTTCCACATATCTCTTTCTTTACCAGTCCATCGGTTGATAGTCTCCGCAACAGATGGGTTCTCAGTCAAACCGCAGCTCCATTGTCGCTTTGCCCTCTGTCACCTTCCGGTAAGTCTCCCATATGATACTTTCTCCTTGGTCATACTTCACTATAATCTCCATAAGATAGCTAGTTGAGATGAGCATTCCTTGATAGATCTCGAGGATATTATTTGCTCTCTGACCTTAGTATAAACACACTAAAAAATCTGTTGTTGACTTCTACTGATATCCTGGAACCTGCGAAGGTTCATTTCAACCCATATTTCCTTCATGCAAGTCGCAAAGGAAATTAGGCAGATAATTGTATTAGGATGGGAAATAGTGTTTAAACTGGTAAACCATTGTAGAATTCCTGCGTATTGATGTGTGCTTAAGAACCAAAGACATTTGTGTCTGATCCTAGACCAAGTGTCCCTAGAGAAATGACACTCAAAGAACAAATGGTCCCTGTTTTATCGTCCTGAATTACACAGGATACAATCCTCAGTTGAATTCAAGAAAGAGAGCCAATCCCTTGTACTTAACTTTTTTAGGGTAGTGAGCCATAGAATGAAGGAGGAGCTAGGCAATTCATACCATTCCACTTTAACGTCTCTCCGAATCAGCTATTCTCCACAACTTTTAGTGCTAAAGAATCCCTTCAGATGGTTTCTCCAAATATATCTATTAGGGGACAGCAAGTTAGGGAGATAGTTGGGTTTTAGGGATTGAAGTTCCCCTGGGAACTCTATCCATTGCCCCTCCCTAATAAAGGATTTACCTTAGCCGTTGAAGGGAGGTGTCTCAATAGCTGAGTGGCAGTTTGATTACTTATTGTATTCATCATATTGCGACTTTTCTAAAAAAGTAAACAGGCGATGCCTAAGTGGAGAACTTTTATCTGAGGAAATGTTTTCGCAGTATGAGATTATAAAATTTCACCTTTTCAACACATTTTTCAATTCTTTTCATGGTAATGTTATTGGACTAGGAATGAAATGTTGTCAGTAATTCATATGTCTTGCTTGCATACGAACTCTGCCATGAAGCTCAGGCAATGTGAAGTTTAACTCGACTCAACTTTGCATTTAGTTCAAATTAGTTGCAGCTACATGGATCTTATTTCTTTATTTTCTTATATTTGGGAACAAATCGTTATAAAGAGACATTACCACTTGCATCCCTGTAATAAGAGATTTGACTGGATGTTTCTTGTCTACTCCCTTATTCAGTTGCTGTATGGAAAATCTGCAGCTTGTTCAACCTAACATTTGTCAGAAAGTGTGGATTTTGTTGACATGCTTTCTGTGCCTTGGCTGCCACACACAAGTTTCTTCTTCAAGTAAGGTTGGTGCTCCTTAGACTATTTTTAGCTCTTTTTCATCTTCATGGAAATCAGCTTATGTTGCTTAGTTGACCTATTTGGGAAAACTCCTTTTGTTTTTGGTTGCTATTTGGGTTACGTTAAACATCATCAATAAATAAAACTACGCATCTTCTTTTCAAACTTCCATGTTCCAACACATTGGTCCTTGAGTCCTAATTCTGTCATGTCCCTATTTCTGACTTTCTCTCCCTTGGTCTTTATCTGGAAGTATTATGATAATTTATACTGAGCTTGACCTGAGAATCTTAGTGATCTACTTTAAGCTGATATTGCTGCATTCAGTGAACCATAGTATGTGCTTGTTTGTTCCGCTACTTAATGAACTATAACTTTTTCCAGCCAAGTGAATCTTACAGCCTTTGGAACATGTAAAGAAATTCAAAGAACCGAATTCATAAATTATAAAGAAATAGTCGTATGATTTGATTGTAAAAGCTGTTAGTTAAAACAGTAATAGTACTACCAACATGATGCATCCTCCTAACATTCAAACATATTAATACTCATAATTTCCGGGAGCCTTTTGGAGAAAATATATGTATCGCTTTGAGTCCATGTTAGATTTTTCCCTTAAATTTTGGGGCTGAGAATGTGGAGTCTATCTTACTATTGTGCATTGTTGCATGAAGTAGCTGCTGTTTGGCCTCATATGCATATTACCTTCTTCAGATCGCGAGGCACAAATCAAATTTAGATGCCGACAACATGGATATCAATCATTTAAGTTTCAAAAAACACATTATGGAGCATTATTTCCAAAAATATGAAATCTTGCTTGAATCAAGTTTCCAAGATTTCATAGCGAAGGAACTTCATATGGACTCATGCAAGCTGTTGCCATATGATGCACTTCTTTTGAGGAAATCCATTCCTCAACGCATTTTGACTGGCGAAGGTTCTCATCGTGTGATTTCTACCACTTTCAAATTCCAATTTCGGCCAATGCCCTCATCTCAACTGCCTAGTCACTCGTGCAAGGTTATAGTGATTGAGAGACTGCCTTCTGGAGTCTTTGCTGACCCATTTGAGCTACAACACCTTCTGCAACGAAGAGGTACTGCAATTATTTTTGTAGGAATGTACTTAATTCGTGTTAGCAAAATCGAAAATTTGTGACATCAAACTCGTTCTTGGGTTTTTTGTTTTAATCCATTTATTGCAGTCTTTGTAGATGCAGCCGTTTTTGGAGATACAAATCTGGAATTGCCTTCTGTTCGATCCAATCAATCTGTTGTTGAGATCCACATGAGTGTCGGGTCAAATATCTTTTCTGGAAACAAGAATGAGATAGAGATTCGCATAGACCTTCCATTACATGCACGATATCCAGTAAGTAAATAGGAGATGATGGCATGTAAGGGAGATTTAGCACATATTAAATGACAAGAAAATCAATAAAGACGTGGGAAGGAAATGTTCACAAATGCAATACTAATGGAGCTTCTTTTAATGGCAGCCCCTGGATGAAAGTGGCTATTCAATAGTGCAATTCGGTGCACCTGCTGTATTCATGGACTGCAACATTGGAAGGAGCTCAGACAACCAAAGGTGCTTATTTATGCCAACCTACGGCCAAGATGAATCGGAAACCAGCCAAGTTATGTGGAGAATACCCTCTGGTAGGAGAGAACATGATAGAATCGTGTCTGCCGTTACATTTTTAACAGCTTTCATGTGTACTCTTCTGATTGTCTTGGCATCAATATGCCATTCGGATACCACAATGTCCGAAACTTCAAAACAATCATAGTTCAGCTCTACACAATCTTTACACGATCTGTCTTGCCAAATACACTTTTTGGTACGCAAGTGCTCTTTAATTAGGCTGACTGTCATTGTTTTGCTGAGTTTGGCATGGCCAAGTCAATGGAGTTCTGAGGCGTGAATTCCTTAAGAGGCAAGTCTTGGCTCTTATTTTCTTTTTGTAAAACTTAGAAATGAAATAAGATCCCAGGTATTATCAGCACAACTTAAACCCATGAGTGAACTCAAAAAGTTGATACAAACGTTGCTTCGTATTAGACCTGTAATGTCATATAGGCAGAAACTGATCATGTCAATTTCCTGGAAAATGAAAAACAGGAAAATAAGTCTTAACATTATTGATGATACCGAGGAGCTGCATTCGACCAAAGAATTTGACATTTTATTCATCACATTTAAAATTTTGATGAAGACAATTACACAGAGAACACTCCCTCAAAATGCCCAGCACACCTGAATACCCAAAAGAGAAAAAGACAAACATTCCCCACCCACATTAAACACCTGAATACTACCATACCATTCACTATACACCACCTCCGACCAGTAGTGAGACACTCTAGTCAGTCATTAGGTACCATAAAAGATCATCCACGAAAATAGCAAAAAGACAAACTATGTTGTTGCCAAGCAGCTCCTCAAATTGCTCAATGAGGAAATCGAGACACCTTAAGATTAGGCTGCGAGAACTATGATCACGATGAGAAGTACAATTCCGAAGATAACCAGAAGCAAGCAAGTCTGCACAAAACACAAAATAAGTCACAATTTTAAATCCAAAATACTCAAGAGACTTTAACTTATTGTAAATATAAAACATCATATCTCTTATCAACACTACTAGTCATTTTTGAAGAGGCAGTACCGCAACACTGAAGTCTGAAAACCCGCATAACTTAACTTGGAAAATAAGAAAGCTATGGACCTTGGGCTTCTGATGTTTTTCTCATAACATGAAACTTAAAAGACGGGTCTAAACCTTGCTAAAAGAATTTAAAGAAGGAAATAAATGAAGAAATGAAAATCCCCTACCAAAGATGAGTTTGATCTTTGGGTCTTTGCCGCTTTCACGAGTTGGGTTTTACCCTGTGCAGTTGCAGCCTGCGCATTCTCAATATGGGTGCCAATATCATCTGCAACATATTTGGCATGATAAGTATAGACAATGAAATCAATTACCCACAATACTGAAGTAATTAACTTTAACTTATATTTCTAATTGAAATACAGTCAACGTTTTAGTGATTAAAGCTATAGTGCAATATTGAGTAATCTAATGAAAATGAGTTATTTAGAGTCATAATTCTATGATCAACCAAAAAAGAGGAATTTTGATATGAATAGCTACATTCCAATAACTTGGAATTGGAAAACAATTGGAATTTCAACCGTATATGACAGAGGAAAACAAAACAGAAAAGATAAGTCACAATTCCAAAATGTCCCGAATGTAGTGGAAAACAGTTTCATCAAAAAAGAAAAGATGGAATTACCAATCATCGCTCCTTGCTCATGTACAAGGACAGCAAGATCTTTAAATATCTCATTCACTTCACCAATCTGCTGCTGAATTTCTTGTATTCCCTGATCCCTTTCTTCAATGATGGCCTCATTGAAGGCAATTTCGTTCTCCAGCAGAAGGACCTCCTGTCTGCAACAAAGTTATTTGGTTCATTCAAGAGATGAATAGGAGTAAGCAAACTCATATTTGTTAGACATCAGACAAACTACAAGCACTTGCCACTCAACAAGTAAGCTAGAAGACAGGTAATAAAATATGATTTCAAACGTTAAACAAACCATATTCGATAAAAGAATGGATATACAAATCCATCACTATAACCTAGACATCCAAAATGCAAATGCGATTTACTAATCATACTGACATTCATACAACCAGACCTTGCTGGAAATCTCTAGGATAGTACCCCTTCGAGGAATTAACAGAATTTTGGATCAATAACAAGAGGCAAGTAATTTTTAGCTTCAAACTATTCCTAGCACTTTTCAACAAGGTTACTTCCACGTATACTTGTGTTATTAACATAAAAACAGAAAAATCAATGTTTTTTTTAGCAGTGGATTATACTTAGTATGTAGATGATCACCATTTTACCTTCTTGACTCTACAAGAAGTGCTTGCTGTTCCGGAGTCTTGTCTCGACTTACATCTATCTCACTTTCTGTATAGCTGCAAACCAAGAAAACCAAAATCTTTAAACAATATATAATAAAAAATATGCAACACTGAGTGAGGTAACAGTGACTGAAACAAAACTGTTCATTCCAAGCTCAATTTCTTTTCAAAAAACCTCCAAAAACCACTAATAGGGAAATGAACTCATAATTCAGTGCTTCCTAAGACAATTGACCTGGAAGGTAGAACTGTCTGGGGAACAAATGGAGTATATGCAGTTTCCTTCTCGGCAGCAAGTCGCTGAGCTTTCTGAAATTCTTTCAGAACTGCTTGAAAATCTTTTGCAAGTTTAGCATCAGCGATCTTTTTGCTTTGCTGGAATTGTAACAACAACATAAATCGAGCGACCAAGCAATATTAAAATCCAATCTAAAGAAAAAAATGACGAAAATCAGCAATACGTACACTGACTCCCACATTGTGATCAGTTTCACTAGCTTGCTTTAATCTTGCCGAAGTATCTTTCACCAACTGCCCGATATGCAGTCTTGTCTTGTGCCTGTCATGCAATAAGTAATAATCATAAAACCCTAATGAAATTGATTAAAGAAATAAATAAAACTAATAGAGAAATTCACAAAACGACAAAGTTAGAGAAGGCGACAGACAGTTTCTCGCGAAGGTCGGGGGTGTCTTTCGGGGTGCCGAGGGTGTTGACGAGACGCTGGAAGGTGGAAACGGCGGTGTTGATCTGGAAGATTCCAGAAGCCACCGCCTGCGTGGCGTCTTGTTTACCGTTGATCCTCGACGCCCTCAACGGCCGGCCTGCCTCCAGATCTTGAAAGCTCATTTTTCCTTTTTTTTCTTTGAATTAAAATCAATTCAATTCCCCACCCTCGAGAGAAAAGGAAAAACTTAATCTACTTTCTCGAGAAAGAGAACCAGATAGTGGGTGTTTGGGTGTCGGGGAATTAACAGAAACAGGAACAGGAAAGGGTACCTTTAAGGCAGAGAAAAGCTTAGAACACGCCGTTTGTTTTGATGCGTTCTTTCCTTCTTTCTTTCTTTCTTTCTTAGAAGTTCTCAACGACAAAATGAGGTAAATATGATGAAAGAATTATGTGCCGAGGGCTCTTCTCGGAAATTAACAACAATTCCTGTGCCGGCGAAAAGAAGTTGACACGTGGGAAGGTCAGATTGGTTGGGTGTTGGTGGTTCTCATTTATTTCCTTAACTCTCGTATAAGTTAGTAAGGGGCTCTCCTGGCTTAAGTGAGATTGTTGATTCGAACTCTATCATATATGCAACCGTTTAAAATTTAGAGTCAGAATTTTGTCATCCGCAAGAGACGTATCCGGCTTAAGTAGGAATTAGTCTGAGTATAAATAGCTTGAAGGTATCTTCCCATAATTTGAACCCACTTAATACACTTAATAGGAAATTAAAAAAAAATGCATACATGTATATGATTAAGCTGATGAGATTGGATTCTTTTGATTGATAGCAAATCAATGTCATTGTTGGCACATCATTAATATAATTCGATATAATCCCTAAACTACATAGTAAGTGTAATATGATGTTTTCAAAACATGAATCGCAATGACTTAGGTTCGGCTCTATTTTTAATAATATTAATATTATTTTACTCTAATCAATTTAATCTAAGTTGGATTGGTTCTAATTCAATTTCAATCGTGATCCCTAATTTAATATAATAATTATTTTAATAACTTTTATTATTAAAAATAGATTAATTTTATGAATTAATTAATTTTTATAAATTAAAATAAACTAACTTTTATTTAATATAATCATTTTTTAATTAAACTTCAAAATTTTAATTATTTCAAATTCTTTAAATTTATAAAATCCCTTCATCCTTTTACACTCAACTTTTGGAATTAAATAAGTACAAATAAACGATAAAATAGTCGTCCACTTGGCCAAAGCCAAAAGTGCCACATACTACACCAAAGTTCCCGTAGACACCGGGGCGGAATATACTAATCTTTTTGGGTCAAACTTTGAAGGAAAGACGACGCACGCATCAACTAACTCTTTACCAATACTTCACTCTTCAATGAACTTCTTAAGATCCTTCAGCCACCCAACATACTCCCTACTGTCTTTGTTGATCATGTACTCGTGTAAGAAATTGGTTGTGCTGGGCTTTATTCCTCTAATCTCCAGATATTTGTGGAAGCCCTTCCTCAAGTTCTCGTCCAAATCACTGTAAAAAGACAAAATGGGAACATTCTTGTTAAATAACCTAGACCAAACCACTGAGATAATTATCAGAAAAATACATGGGCAAGTGCAACAGTCTTACTTCCAGTTAGGACCCTCGTACGGAATGTCTTCTTCTGAAGTTTCCGTTTTCTTGACTGACAAGCTGTCTATTACAATTTCATCAGCGTAGGCAATACAACCAAACTCCAGAGAAATTCCACTCTTCTTCGATACAGTAACAATCAAGGGTATGTGTGATTGAGTTGGCTTCTCAATATCATCTTCGTCGTACCGAATATCATTATCTTCTCCGGAAACAATATCGGGCATATGAACTTCAATCTTTATAGATTCACCATCATATTCTCTTGTCAATATAACAGTCTGTTGTCCAGTATGGTCCTCGACCTTGAAAGGGAAGCTAGTTGGAATCTCTTCAACCTATTGAATTGAACACACTGAAATTGATAAACATTGCATAAATAGAATTCCCTATGAATTCTCAGTGATCATATCCCAAGTTAACATTCAAGATATAGCATGTTGCCATCAAGATAAAAGAATGACTACCTGCTGATGGACAAAACAAGAAATGAGATTTGCAACTACATGAAACTTGACCACAAATGTATCTGGAAATGAACCGTAATCATATAATAATTGAAAAAAAGCAGGTGAAGGATATATCCCAAGTTATGAAAATTCAAAACTCTAATTCATATAACCTCACTGTTCATTCCCTCCAAAACATAACATTCATATTCCAGCAAGATCTCAGTAACGAAACACAAGTCAGTATAACCTAACTGTTCCACCCCCCACCCTCCAAACAAAAGCATAAGCAGATGTTCCTATTCCAGCAAGATTCTCAGCAACGAAAACAGAAAATAAATCCACTACATAATTCTGTCTGATGACAAAGACTTTGAGCCCATTTACCAAAACTATAGATACTTCGTTATTTGAACTTCCACTTATGTCACAGCAAACAACCAAAATGACCAATTTATAAAGAGCAGAAAAACCAAGAAAGGAAAAAATGCTGACCTTATCATGATCATCACTTTCCTGCGCCACCTTAATCTCCGATTCAATAACTTGTAGCAGTGCCTCAGTGGAACTTGGCTTTTTAGTTTCAGTAGCCGTAGAATAATAGCGTATAACTGGAGCAACATAACCAGCTTTGTACGAAAGACCGGAATAGTTCAAAGCAGCAAAGATAGCTGGAACATAATTCCTGCAACCACCTTGAATAAGCTGATTTGCAAGTGGGCCAAATGTTGAGACAGACCTACGGAGAATTGTGTTGAGAGCCATTTCTAGTTCCAACAACAAATTTGTATCTGCAATTTAAACAATTCTATTTATCTGTCAAGTATGCGTTCATTACTAATCCAAAAACGTACATAGGTCTAGAAACAAGGGAAATTTGTTAGTCTCAATATTATGGGGGAGAATAACCCAACATGACAAGAAAACAAATTTAAATCACTAGCATTCAACTAAAATAGTACACTAGTTATTCAAGTTAAGATTTCAACTTCCAATTTATAGTTTCAATCAAACTTAAGTCTCAAATTTACATAACTTCTTCAATTTCAATGCATAGTCATCTATACTAGAAACCATTTTCTCGCCCTTTTCATTCCATGGACAACATAAACAAATAGAAATTACCCAATCTTGATATCTGTTTTACATTTCTCTCAATCGTTAGTATTTGCACTTGAAATTTTAAGCACCGTAAAGACAAAGGCACGAACAATTTTAAGAATGTTTAATGTGCAGTAGATTATGTACATGCATTATTAGGAGAGAATTTGTTTATAGACAAACGAAATAAGAAAGGGAATGTCTTGCAGCTCTGTTTCACACCAAAATCCAAAAAAGGAAAAGGGAAATCACCTGAGAGGTGCAAATGAGCTTTGGGAAGGAAGCCCGGTGAGAAGTACTTCGCTTAGAACAGGCGGAGGACCACCGGCGATTCTGAGTTTTTCGACTGTAACGGTTGTTTCTCAGTGACGCGTGTGGTGGCAGCCAGCAGTGAACCGAAGGAACAGGGGTTTTGAGGGTTTTGATTTCCTTTTCATGATCCATCGACCCGAACCGACCCGACTCCAAGCCCAAATTAACCTATCAATAGCCCTAGGACAATCTAAAAGAGAGACTTTAATCTTAGAGCGTAGATGAGTTGGTAAAGGACTCTCTTAACTTAAGTGAAGTCATAGATTTGAACTCTTCTTATGTATACAACCATTTAAAACTGGGGTCAGAATTTTACCTCCTGCAAGAGACCTATCCGACTTAAGTAGGGATTAGTCTAAATGTGGATGACTTAAATATATCTTCTTATAATTGAAACCCTTTTAAAAAAAGAAAAGAAATAAAAGAGATACTTTATGATTCTTGTACGTGTAGCCGGTCAAAATCTCATTATTAATTATTAACCGTAAAAATCAGACATCTTCCCTCTGCACGTGCCACGAATGACGGTGTACTTCCTTAAACCTCACCTGCTCAACTCAATGTTATCTCTGTTCAAAACACCCTCTCTCCCTCCCTCGTTCTTTTCCCGGAAAACAAGAAGAAATAGAAGAAGCAAACAGCTTTAAAACATCCCCAAGCTCCTCCCGATGTCGGTTAGTGATCTCTCTCTCTGTTTCTCAGCTTATGTACATCATATACGCGAATATGTATTTGAGTTTGATTCTGCTGATCGTGTGTTTGATCCAATCGATTGCTATTCGGGAGTGTATTAACGGCTTATACGCGTAGATCTGTTTGCGTATTCATCATCTCCAGATTTAAGTGCACTTTTGCCTCTAATAGTATATTTTACCATTTCCTTCTTTGTCTATGAAACTAGACGACTGATTGACTGGTATATGAAACTAGCTTTTTTCTTGGATGCGAATTTCATGCTCACTTTTTATTATATTATTTCTTCTAACTATTAGCATTCTAGAAATAAAACGTTTGTGCTTTTAGGAGTATAATTTTTCTGCATCTTTTTATTTTTCATATACATTAGCTTTTTCGGTGTGGTAATTGTTCGGGTTGGGTAACTTGTTTGCTGACTGGTTTTCATGTTGAGTTTTCAGTTTGGAATTGTTAGCTTTTCAGAACGTTGAAAGAGTGAAAGAGCTAATTTATTGAACTACTGATGTGGCCATATATAGCCTTACAGGAAATTAGAGAAAACTAGTCCATGTTTAACAAACCTACTAATGTGGAGATTAACTAGGAAGCAAATATCTAATTCCTAGGAGATAGGGATTATTCGAATCACCAGCTAATAGACCTAAAGACTGATTCAAACCTTAACAAACTTCAACATCCTCCCTTAAACTGAATATCAGATTATTCAGTTTACATTTGGATCAGCATGTACTCCCAATAGATTACAAAGCTTAGCAAACAGATCAAGCTTTAATGGCTTGGTCATTATGTCTGCAACTTGTTCTTGAGAATGACAGTGAACTAGGCTGACAACTCCATCCATTGTGAGCTCACGAAGAAAATGAAATCTGACATCTGTGTGCTTGCTACGGCCATGTAGAACAGGATTCTTCGAGAATTCAATAGCTGAACTACTGTCACAGAAAATTGTTGTCCCACCACCTTGCATATGATTAAAGTTATCCAAGATTCGTCTTATCCATACGGCTTGACAGGCACAAGAAGCAGCAGCAACAAACTCAGCTTCAGTTGTAGATAAAGTGACTATTGGTTGTTTCTTTGAGGACCAAGAGACAGCACCTTAGCTTAACAGAAATATATAATCTGAAGTACTCTTTCAATCATCAAAATCTCCAGCTTAATCACTAGATGTATAAGCAACCAGCTTCTCATCTTGTCCCTTTCTGTAGAAAATCCCAAAATTGAAAGTCCCTTTTATATGTCTCAACACTCTCTTGGTAGCTTGGAGAGGCAACTTTGTGGGACTTTCCATATATCTGCTTAAAAGGCTAACGACAAACATGATATCAGGAAGTTGCAGTTAAATACATAAGGCTGCCAATCAGTTGCTTGTACCGAGTGTTGTCCACCTTGACTCCATTCTTATCCTTCATGAGTTTACAGCCTGGAACAATTGGATTATGGACTAGATTGCACCTATATAAAACCTTTTTAACACCTCCTAAGCAATTTTTTTTTTGACAAATAAAAATACCTTCTTGGCTTTGCAGAACTTCTATGCCAAGAAAATATCTCATCTGTCCAAGATCTGTCATATCAAACTCACGCATCATAGAATTTTTAAATTCTACAAACATATACTTATCATTGCTCGTAAAGATAAGATCATCGATATAGAGGCACACAATCAAGATTTTACCTCCATCTTTTGCTTTGACAAACAAGGTATGCTCATAAGGACACCGCCTGGAACCTTCCTTAGTAAAATAAGGCTCTATACAACTATACCAGGCTCGTGGTGCCTGTTTTAGTCCGTATAAAGCCTTCTTTAATTTGTAAACTTTATCTTCAACATCCCTTTGTTGATAACTAGGTGGTTGCTCAATGAAAACTTCTTCATTAAGTTCTCCATGGAGGAAAGCTGACTTAACATCTAGCTGAGATATTTTCCATCTCTTTTGTACTGCAAGAGAAATCACCATTCGGATAGTTTCCAACCTTGCAACAGGTGCAAAAACTTCAGTGTAGACACCATATTTTTGGGTGTAACCCTTTGCAACCAAACGCGCTTTATACATCTCTACATCTCCATTCTCATTAAATTTTGTCTTGTACACCCATTTTACACCAACTTTCTTTGCTCCTGTAGGTAACACTGTTAATTCCCAATTATCATTCTTTTCGATAGCATCAATCTCTACATCCATTGCTGCTCTCCACTTTTTGTCCTTTTTGTGTGTCTTCAAAACACATTGGATCATTTGCTGCAAACATGAGAAAATTTGTTGTGTCTTCTTCCTCTGACTCTTCCCCAGTTACATAATCTCTCATCCAAGCTGGCTGCCTCCTAAATCTGCGTTCATGTGGCCCTTCACTCGAGCTAGAAGAATTCTCACCATCTAAGTCATTGGCTGCTTGCTCCTTACTATTGTTTTCATCAGTTTCAACCCCGTCTTCATTCACTGCAGCTGCTGCATCTGTTTCTTTGCCATCATCATCCCAATTCAAATCAACTCTGATAGCATCCTCATGATCTTTATTCCAATCCCAAATGCTATCTTCTTCAAATACCACATCTCTGCTTATTATAATCCTTTGAGAAATAGGATTATACAACCTATATGCCTTTGACTCCTCACTACCCCAAGAAAAACATATTTAACACTCTTGTCATAAAGCTTTATTCTCTTACAATCAGGAACATGAACATGAAATATGCATCCAAATATTCTAAAATAGCTCACCAATGGTTTGAGTCCACTCCAAGCTTCTTTTGGAGTTTTGTTCTTTATTGCAAATGTTGGACTCCTGTTGAGAACGTGAACTATCCAATTAATAGCTTCAGGCTAGAAGGTTTTTGGCATTTTTTGTCCTGAAAACATACTCCGAACCATATTCATAATCGTCCGATTCTTTCGCTCTGCTACACCATTTTGTTGAGGGGTGTAGGGAGCTATCAGCTGCCTTCTAATACCATTCTCACTACAAAAATTAGTGAATTCCAGTGATGTGAACTCACCCCCACGATCTGTTCGAAGACCCTTTACAGATAAACCAATCTCTTTCTCAACTTGATTATTATACTTTTTGAAGACAATAAGAGCTTCTGACTTTTGAACTAAGAAATAGACCCATATTTTACGACTAAAGTCATCAATAAAGCTAATCAGGTACCTTTTGCTGCTTTTGGATATAGGGTTGATTGGTCCACAAATATCAGCATGCACCAATTCAAGAACCTGAGACTCTCATTGTGGCTGCATGGGAAAGGGATTTCTTGCAGATAGCTTGAACATCCGATTAGAAGATTTTGCAATCTCCAGAATTGACCCTCTTTCAGGATGATAAATTTTGCATGCTCCTCGTTGCATGAGAATTTAAATCCCCTTTTGAGCCAGTTGACCAATGCTTAATAGGTTGTTTCTTAATTCGGGAATATAAAATACACTGGTGAGGATAAATGCAGTACCATTTACTAGCAATCGAACTCTGCCTTTCCCCATCAAATTAATGCTTGAATTGTCTCCCAATGTCACCTTTGTCCTGAAGCTTTCATCAAGATCAATAAAAAGCTCTTGCTTGCCACACGTATGATTGCTGCATTCAGAGCCTAGAAACCACAATTCTTCTTTGTTGACTTGTTTATCCTCCACATATGCCATCAACAATACTTCCTCTTCACCTTCAACATAATTTGCTGAATTTGATTCTTTCATTGGACATTCATACTGAAAGTGTCCAAGTTTATGGCAGAGATAATATTCAATAGTAGATCTGTCAAAATTACGCCTACCTCCACCTCTTCCTCGTCCTCGCATTCCGCCACAACCTCGTCCTCTATCTCTTGAGGATTCACCAAGAGTAACCTTCAAAGCTTGCTCTTCTACTACATGAGGTTGCATTTGTTGCTCATGTACTAGAAGGCTGCTTTGTAGCTCGTCAATTGTAAGAGCATCAAGATCTTTTGACTCCTCGATAGAGCACACTACATAATTGAACCTGGGCGTTGTCGATCTCAGTATTTTCGCAATGACTATAGCATCATCTACGTTTGCCTTGTTGACTCGTAGCTTGTTGACGATGGTGAGAGTGCGTGCACAGTACTCGTTGACAGACTCCCTCCTTCATGCTTAGCATCTCAAACTCCTTCTGAATCGCTTGTCGTTGTGCTCGTTGCAGTCATGCTTTTGCCTGGTACTTTTGCTTCAAGTAGTCCCAAATGTTTTTTGCGGTATCTTTGTTCAAGATAGTCTCCAAAATGGATCAATCAAGGGCCTGGAAGAGGTAATTCTTCGCCTTCATATCTTTCAATCTTGCCTCGTTAATGACTCTCTTTTGTGCTTCACTAAGTTGCACTCCTGCTGCTGCTGCAGGTATGCCATCTTCTATGAGGCTCCAATATTCTTTTGATCGCAAGAAATTCTCCATGAGCATACACCAATGATCATAATGCCCATTGTACTTTGGGATCGCAGGCTGGATAAATCCACTCTCAGTCGTTATATTCTCCTCACTTGTCTCTCTGCAATCAGGCCCTTATTATGGGGCTATGATACCCCTTGTTAGCTTTTCAGAATATTGAAAGAGTGAAAAAGCTAATTTATTGAACTACTGATGTGACCATATATAGCCTTACAGAAAAATGGAGAAAACTAGTCCATGTTTAACAAACCTAATAACGTGGGGATTAACTAGGAAGCAAATATCTAATTCCTAGGAAACAGGGATTATTCGAATCACCAGCTGACAGACCTAAAGACTGATTCAATCCTTAACAAACTTCTACAGGAATTTCGGTCTTTAGAAGGCTACAGATAATATTAATCGGAACAACATCTGCTCCTATATTGCATATCTGGCTGCTTATGTCGTCACTTTTTTTTATCTTACTCCTTTTATTGTCTCTGCAGGTAAAAACGGTGAAAGTGAGTAATGTTTCCCTCAAAGCAAGTCAGAGGGACCTGAGGGAGTTCTTTTCTTTTTCTGGTGATATAGTATATGTTGAGATGCAAAGGTATTGGGCCGTTGAGTTCTTCAATATATCATACTTCCTTTCTTTCTGTTATTTTTGTCGTTCTCATCCCAAGCCACTGTATTGCTTATGCAGGGATGGTGAGCAATCTCAAATTGCATATGTTACCTTCAAAGATTCTCAAGGAGCAGATACTGCTGTTCTTCTTTCAGTAAGTAATTTCTCTCAACATTGTGTTGAACTATATCTTCTGTTATTCTTTCCTTTGATGTTTATTTGGGCTGGCATCGTGAGCTCATGGCCGAACTCGTGCTTTCACTGGAAAGGAAATAGCTATGGTATCATTTTATCTCTGTTGTGTGAGTTTTCTCATATATTTACTTCAAAACCCATTGTAATTTGTGTATTTGTGCTTAAAGAATTGTAATTGAAACCCTTGCATCATCTTAAAAAAGTTTGTTGGTAGTGAGATGCGTTTGGCATGATAAAGAAATTCTTTGCCTTTGGCTGAGTTGCTTCTGGTGATCCAGAGGTTGTTCGCGTTGAACATATTGGATAAATAAGCTTTTCATATTTCAAGGGAGAGATAGGACAGTGGGAGGAGGGGGGACATCTTTTTCTTTTGATGTTGCATAAATAAACTATAGTTGTCTATTCAGATCTTTTATCCTCAATTTACATTCCCACCATGAACTAAATGCAGTCTACACTTACCCTACCTATTTTGACTCTAATGTTATCCTCTTTCTCTTAGAAGGATTAGTATTCTCTGACAGGCTCTGAGTAAACTGATTCCAAAAGGATTAGATAACCACTGAATAGTTCATCATAGTTCTGCAATGATTAGTTGTTCATCATTTCGGTAATTACTGTCCTTTTTTGTGTACTAGGGCTGGTTATACTTGAAGACTAGATATGTTTATCAACATTACCATATTGTGAAATTGGGTATTACTTGTAATCAAACAACAAAGATAATTATTCTCTCAAATTAATTATTTACCAAATGTTGTGATCTTCGTAGATTTTACTTAAGGTTTTACTCTCTATTATACCACTGTGCTTCTGAGATGTCTGTGTTCTTGGGTAACACTTATTGTTTTAGTTGATGATATTATAGTTGATATTAATCAACCAATGTAAACGAGACCTATGGTGCTGTCAATGTTTGTACAATGAGGGAAAGTGTATCTACTTTATGTTGGATATGTATATGCTCTTTTCTTTTTCCTTTTTTTTTCTGCTGACTTATTATTCCTTCCCGATAAGTATGTGAAATTGTAAAATGGAAAGGAATAACCATTGATAGCGATCTTCAGGAACATGTTGGAGGCCCTAATTGGTGATTAATTAATTCCCTGTAATACAGTATTTGAAATTTTAATTGTGCATCTATGTGATTAAAGCCTTAACTCATATTTATATTTCATGTCAGGGAGCAACAATCGTAGACCAGACTGTTACCGTGGCTCTGGATCAAGATTACCAACTTCCACCTGAAGCTTTAACACCACCTGTAAGAACGTTTTAAGAATTTCGGTTGTTTTCTACATTGGGGCTTCACTGATTTCGTTGTTGCTAAAATCTCAGCAGGAAACTCTTGATAAGAACCCTAGTGGAAGGGAATCTGCTCTGAGGAAGGCAGAGGATGTGGTCAGTAGTATGCTTGCAAAGGGCTTCATCTTAGGCAAAGATGCGGTCAATAAAGCCAAGGGCTTTGATGAGAAGCATCAGTTAAGGTCAACTGCCTCCGCTAAAGTAGCATCTCTCGACAAAAAAATCGGGTTCACTGAGAAGGTAAGTGCTGGTACTGCCGCAGTGAGTGACAAAGTTCGGGAAGTGGATCAGAAATTTCAGGTTTCAGAGAAAACGAAATCAGCGTTTGCAGCTGCCGAGCAAAAAGTCAGTAATGCAGGATCTGCCGTCATGAAGAACCGATATGTTTTTACCGGGGTTGCTTGGGTGACAGATGCTTTCAATAAAGTTGCAAAGGCTGCCGGGGAAGTAGGCCAGAAGGCAAAAGAGAAAGTGGGAGTTGCTGAAGAGGAACAAAAGAGAAAAATGGTAGACGATTTTGCACAGGTTCACCTCTCAGAGTCACCAAACGCATCTGCTGCAAGTGAGCAGCAACCTTCCAAGCCTCCACCTGCTCAAGGCTTGATCCTTTGATTAGCTGCTGTATATTTCCTTTCCCGTTTGAACCTTTGCATTTCTCTTGATTTGCTTGCTGTAAGTCTACCATAATGGAGCAATGAGATTGCCCCGCATATTTGGGGGTATCTTTCATGTAACACATACTTTTCCAAAAAACTTCCTAGGCTTTAATACACCATGCATTGACTTCAATGCCTATTATGAGTTTTGTTTGTGTGGCTTTATGGTTGTTAATTATAAGATGATAATTTTAGATCCATTATGCCTACGTGTCGAAATGTTTTTTACACTCAGATTAATAGATCCGAACCTGATTGAGATTTCGTCGGTTAAGGCCAAAACTTCAAAAAGATAAATTATCGGATTCACCATCAGACAAGAAATATTTGGACAAGATCGACACATAAGACTAAGAACCGATTAATAATACATTCTTATCCTTATCCTATTCGAGAACATTACATGCTCTTGTCAATTATAAAAAATAATGATACGAAATACAATCTCAACTAACCATCCACATGTCATGGGCTCGGTATTATCATGTGGAAGTAGTTTCAGTACTCACAAGACCATGCTCGTGAGAAATGGTCCCACCAGTTGGGGTTATCAAATTCATCAATGTTCGGCTTTTTTATGCGGAACAGGTAAAAGAACCCTCAACTTACTCCTTTATTCAACTTTTTTTTTTTAAATCTCATTCGTGCATTTTTACAAAAATAATAGGAGTATAGGACTTGCGGTATGTGCAATTGGACGTGGAAATTTGAAAATGCCTGTAAGTGTCAGTCATGCGGGGTTGCAACTTTGTAGTTTATGGAGGATCTCGCAGCTATCTAACCGAATTTGGTGTACTATGCTTATCGAATACACAAGGGTTGGATAATTCATGATCAAAGGGAATCAAACATCTCTGCAAAATCCTAATAGAATACACAAGATACGATGCAATCAGTTAAAATAATAGTTGGGATCTAATCAAATCAACAAGTATCTGCTAATCTAAACATATTGGGATCAAATCCTTTCGTCAATGCTTTGAATACTGTATTGTTTTGGTGCCCTATGAATATGACACAGGGAAGTAGTCTGGATTGATCGATCAGAGTTTGAACTGATTTAACAAATCAGTCAAATTTAATAAAATGTCTTTTTAATCCGACCATCCCAATAATGAATTTATGATATACTCTGAAATCATGACGTTCTCACCATTTTTTTTTTTTTCAAAACCAATGCATGCCATTAACACCAACACACAACGATACTGTACTGGTTCGCTTATCGAAGTCTTGCTTGCAACTAAATGAATAAAGGAGCAGAGACCGAGTCATAGGGTAGTGCAAACTAAGTGCCTGCCTACTGTACAATCAAACTACAATTACTCTCCAGCTGGCTTTCTTTGTATCCTAACGGTCCACTACATCCAGCTACATTCCAATCACCAATTGGCACACGTTAAGCATAACCCAAAGTAGGAAAATTATTGTGTACAGTTTGTGGGGCGCAAGATGATCTTATTTAGCGTTTAGTGTACTAACATGCGCCCTACTTCCAAACAAAAACCAATTCACGTGCAAACGAAAATTCAGTGATGTACACGTGCAGGCAAAATAAGCTAACATGTAGCCCACGTGCCGTCGTCGTACGAAGAAGGAGCCAAGAATTGGAGAAGCCGAAAATGAGGCTTAGAAACCGGCGACTTTGCGATGAGGGCGTAATCTAAGGGAGGCGCGTTTTTCGGCAGCTTCCTGTAAGTTCCTGAAGCTTCGAATCGCCAAAACATTGCCTCTCCGGAGCTCACTCAATCCCTCCACTTCACTAAGTTCACTTGTACTCGTATCTATTAACAAGTAAAAGGAAACTGTTAAACCAATCGAAATGAAAAAAGATTCAGAACCAAAGTAGGAAAAAAGAAAAAGTTCAACCGCATTATACCTATAAGCTTCGACGATAGCTTGAATCCGTTGAACTGAGCTAAATCTGCAATAAAAAACGTAATAACATTAAGCTTCTCTGCACGTGTGTCAACATACGGTATCGGTGAGAAACCGTGGATTAGGATTTACCAGATTGAGGAGGACTGTGGGAGGCGAGATAGAGAACGAGGAAGCAGAAGAAAATGAGAAACGGAATAAGGTGGATGAGCTTCTCTGGCTTCGCAGACGAAGGCGGTAGTGATAACGGCGGCGACGGTAATGAAGACGGTGTCAAGGACCGCCGAGGCTTGGCGGTTTTGTCGTCGTCAGTGACGTCATGAAGCTTGGGGACCGGTGAGCCCAGAGACTGTCTCTGCATATTGTTCTAGCAAGAGAGAGAGGTGTGAAACTGAAGGTGACAGTTGGCGTTGGTTTTAAAAGGAAGGGATGGTTTTGTTTAAACTTTAAATTACGTCAACAATAATCTTTCAGTTGCTTGTGATAATTATTGAATTATTATTATTATTATTATTATATTTAACAAGTAAACTAACCTAAATTACGAACAGCACACGCCACTAAAAAGTGGGGCGGATTTAGGTGCGGCCGATCCTATCTTATGTGAGCTTCTAAGTGGTTCATTTTTTAAGGTTACAATGCTATACTCGAGATTATATACAACATTTAAGGGTAACACTGTAAAAAGCGTGAATTTTATTTTATTTTCCATTTAAAACTTTTAATTAAAATTTTAATCTTTTAAATATTAATTAAATTTTAAGATTTCAAAAGTTTAGATATTTAATTAACATTTAAAAATTAGAAACAAATAAAAGATTAATTATTTGATTACTCCTAAAATTTATATATAATTTAGACTAATTGCTTAATTGGACCATAAGATAATGAAATTAGTAATGTTTAAAAACCAGATCTGAAGTTAAATTGACAAAAGACTTAAAGTTTAAAAGGGTCAACCATTACTAGATTGTCATAAAATTAATTAAGAATCGGATAAAATTAAAGAATTGAAAAATTATTAAATTAATTGAAAAAATTATGAAATAAAAATTTATTTGTTTATTTTGATTTATACAACTTTATAGATTTAAAAAAATTGACTAATTTAATTAATAAACTGATCAATTTTTAATAATTGAACTAAAAAATTAAAAAACGAGCCAAAATGTTACTCACTCCTATCCAAAATAAGTGTCGTTTTAGAGGGATTTTAATTATTCAAAATAAATGTCGTTCACGATTTTTCATGCATGTTTATAAT
>JAOSBK010000001.1:17047492-17083008 GCA_027568895.1 Erythroxylum shatona | reverse complement strand
ATATATTTGTATGTGTCCTGAAGACATAGGTTCCAGGTCAATTTGTATACATACCCAAGGACCTTTAAAATGCTTATGATCAATACAAATCTTAACAATTTTACTTGTATTATGGCAATGTTCCACAAACTGAATGACTGAGTATAAAAGGATGATCATCAATATACATATAAAATGTACAGTCATAATACATGAAAAACAAAACAATTGTATCACCAGGCAAATATAATGATCCCTAATTAATATTGTCAAAGGAATTCAACAAGCCCATACTATATACATGTCTTTCAAAATTGATTCGGTGTAGTCTTTTAGTTAGTGGATCAACAAGCATATGTTCGGTCTCTATATGCTCCACTATGATGTCAACTTTCTGCACTCATTCCTTTATAGTCAAATACTTAACGGTCAAATGTTTAGACGCTATGATACTTTTATTGATGTTGCTGAATAATACAACAAAAAGATTATAACTATATAAATGAATAACACTAGCTACCAAAACAACCACAAATAACCTAAAAATTAAGTTTATAAACCAAACTACCGGCAAAGCAACCCTATGGCATGTTACAAACTCCATATTTTTAATCGAGGAATTTACCAGTGTCTGTTTGACTTCCTCAAAATAACATCATTTGCCAACGTGAAAATATACCCTGATGTGGACTTCATATAATCTAGACACATAACAAAATCTAAATCTTTATAACCATTGAGGCCTAGACTATTGACTTTCCTAAATATCAACATATAATCCTTATTTACCTTGAGATATCTCAAAACTCGTTTAATTGCACTCTAGTGATCTATTTCTAGATTTACCAGATATCTACCTAACAATGCAATAATGTGTGCAATGTCAAGTCTAGTGGACACATGGGGCACACATAAGGCTACCAATTCAACTATAATAAGGAACATTTTTCATTGTTTATCTCTCTGTATCATTCTTTAGACAATGTGCTAAAGATAATCTCTCACCATGAAGGATACGTGTTATAATAGTTTTACAATCAGCTCTATTAAACCTTTGCAGTACTTGCTCAATATATGTACTTTGTGAGAGAATTAAAAAGTTTTAAGATCTGTCCCGGTGAATTTGAATAACTAGGATAAAAGATGCTTCACCAAATTTTGTCATATCAAAATCTTTGGCCAAAAGTTGTTCAATCTCATGCAACATGGTCAAGTATTTTGATATAAGTAAGATAACCTTACTCCCCTTTATCTTGTAATGTAAACATCTTTCAAATTTATTTTTCGTGAAGTTAAATGAGGTAACAACCTCATTAAACTTTAGGTACTACTGTCTGGAAGCTTATTTCAAACCATATATAGACTTTCTCAATTTACAGACCATGATAGCTTTATCTTGTTCCTAAAATCCTTTAGGTTGTTTTATATAAATCTCTTCATAAAGGTTTTCATTTAAGAAAGTAGCTCTGACATTCATCTGATGTAGCTCCGTGTCATAAGGAGCTACTATTGTCATAATCACTTTAAATGCATCCTTAGAGGATACAAAATAAAAGGTAACATTAAAGTCGATCTCACCTCTCTAAATGAACACTCTGGTAGGCAACCGGGCTTTAAACATCTCATCCTTACCCTAAGAGTCCTTTTTGGTCTTATAAATCCATTTACAATTGAGATTTTTATAGTTATGAGGCAAATCTATAAGCTTCCATACCTTATTATATTTTATGGATTGCATCTCATCCTTCATTACCTCTGACCACAAATTTGCATAAGGTCTAGAAATAACTTCTATAAAAGTAATTGAATCTAACATATATTCAATATTATAATCTTGTTCGCCCAGATAGACTATATAATCAGATAATATAATAGGTCTTCTCACTCTAGTAGATCTCTTTAATTGAATTGGTTCAATATGTTCACATACCTTAAGAACCATAGTTTGTACAGGTATGAGTTCCTGTGTCTATATTGCTATAGTACTAAAACTTGAATCTACCAGTTCTAACTATATGAGTGATGGATATGAAATTACTGTAGTATCCAACCTTCTATCATTTGAAGAATGAAAAGGACCACCCTTACCATAGACATTATGCTCTAAAAACTTAGCTATTTGTGATTCCACTATTCTAGGCCTCCATCTTTATAGTAAAATATGTATCCTTAAGAGTGGTTGGGATAACCAAAAAAGTAACAACAAGAGGAACAAGAATGAAACTTATCTTTATAAGGATTATGTAAATATACCTCAGTAAGGTAGCCTCATACACAAAGATGAGTGAGGCTAGGCCTTCACCACTTACAAATTTCAAAAGACGTCTTTGAAACTGATTTACTTAGGACTCTATTAAGTATGTACCAGACAATTTTTATTGCTTTATCTCAAAGGTAATCAGGTAAATTAGTCCTACTTCGTATTGACTTCACTTGTAATATGATAAATTAGTCCTACTTTGCATTAACCTCATCATGTCCTTTAAGGTACGATTATGCCTTTTGACTACACCATTTTGCTCAGGACTACCTGCATAGTAAATTGAGTTACTATTCTATATGATTTTAAATATTTAGCAAATAAACCCTTTCTTTTCCTAAAACTCCATATTTTCCATAATATTTACCTCCACGATTAGATCTGGCAAACTTGATTAACCTTTCCAATTAGTTCTTAACTTCAATCTTAACAATCTTGAATTTATCAAGAGCTTCAGACTTTTCTTTTCAAAAACATATTCATAATGGGAATAATCATAAATAAATGTAAAAAAATATTTTCAATTACACAATGTAGCTTTATGGGGTCCACATATTCATATGTATCAGTTCTAATAAGCTAGAAGCATGAGTTAACCCATTTTTCTTTATTTTGGTCAACTTGCCCTTGCAACCGTCAACACATGTTTCCAAATTATCATAACTAGAGTTTGAAAAATGTTATCTTTCTCAATCATTTCTCTAGAAATGTGGGCAAATCTTTTTAAGCCACAATATGTATGACTTTTCCATTATTAGGGATCTCTTTCTAGTAACATGATCGAAAATATATGAAGAAGTATATATCTCATCAAGGGAAAACACATTCTATATAAATTATATAATAAGAAGGTCAGACCAATATGTTTTACATTGAAAGATAACTTTACAAGCAAAATTTCAAATACAAAATTATAGCCTTCTTTATCCAAAATAGATACAGAGATCTAATTCTGTCTATAAGACGATATATAAAATGTGTCATATAAAATAAGTTTGAACTATATATCTAAGTTCAAACATATATCCACTATAGAGACTACATCCAATTCTTCATTATTTCCTACCATTAGTTTTTTCTACCAGTAGTTTTTCCTCCTCTTTATTGTACTTTCTGTTTATCATGAATCCCTGCGTTGCAAAAGCAACATGATTAGAAGTTACATTATATATCCACTAAGAACATAATGTGGTTGTAGCGATATTAGACTTATGTATCATATAAACTGAGGAGTTACTTGATATCTCCCACCTTCCTTTCCAGGTTTTTACTTCTAAAATTCTAGCTTCCTATGTCCCTTCTTTTTACAAATGAAATATTTCATACTCATACTCATACTCATTAGACCCTTGCTTGTGTTAGACTAACCTATATCTTTATGTTGAGGAAATTTAGAATTTTTACCTTTAAACTTCTAGGGCTACACATTTTCCTTTCCATTAGTTGCTATTAAGGTTGTATGAGTTATATTCTTCAACTTCTCTTCTTCAACAATATAATGAATAATTAATGAATTTATGACCTAAGCTTTATCTCGAGAATTGCATGTGGTAAACATAATATCAAATTCTAATGGAAGAATATTCAAAGCTTGGTGTCATAATAAAAGCACAAGGAATATAACTGTTTAATGCCTTTAACTTGCTCTAGAGGTGGATGATCCTAATTATGTATTCTCTCACCCCCTTACTCTATTATATCTTATAGGATATAATTCCTTTAATAAGATACCTATCTCAGTATTAGAGGATACCTTATACATCTAAGAGACATTATTGAGGAAATCTCTTGTTATGCTAGTCTCTGAAAGTCTACTCAGTAGATGCTCTGTAATGAATCTCTTTATGGTTAAATAACACATCATGTTTGACCTTTCCCAAGATGTATATACGATTCTTTCAGCCTCTGAACTGATGGATGTAGGTGTTGGCAATCTTTCCTTAATCATGTCCATATTGATATCCATCATCTCTAATGCAAACTCTATATCTTGCTTCCATTTCTTGAAGTTGAAATCAGTAAGGGTTTCAATGGTCACATTGTATTGTTAAAAAACTGTAAGTACAACATTGATAATGTAAATCATCAACATAAATGTAGGACTATAATTGTACTTAAAGTCATAAAACAATGTTTGTATTGAGCATCTTATCGCACATATCATAAAAGACCTCTACGCTGAATACATAATACATGCAGATAAGACCTCCATTAAAAAATGATCAGAGTATACACCATCAATCTTTATGATTCTACCACCTATGGAAGAATAGATCACTTAAATAATGATTATCCTCCACCAAATACCTTTATGCACATTTTAAAATCTTATTTAAGGCTAACATCTGTAGGCAAAATAGCACAACATGAGACTAGAGACAACCACCAACTTGCAAGAAAAATAATCCAAATACTAACTTGAAAAACTATTACGGTGATTGCATTCTCATTAGTACATAAACTATTCCACAATCACAAAGGATACACTTGTATGTTACCCTCACATTCATCTGTATAGGCATAAATTAAGTGATTACTTACCACTTTTAAATGCACAATCTCATTGTCACATATCTTTGTTAAAAACATTATTAACAAACTTTATTTAAGGATTCATTGTAAAGAAAATCTTAATCAGAGTGATAATCATGCAATATTGAATAATAAATGCATCATATAAGATACAAAAATCACATGTATCTCCTTTATTTCAAGTTAAATGGGAAAAAAAACCTCTTAATAATTGCTTTGATAATCTTATTTGATTTTTCTAAAGTTAAAACTTATTTATTACCAACGAAATAAATTCAAAAAATTAAAAAAAAAACTCAAAATTTAAAGTTCACTAACCTCGAAACCCAAAATAACTTGAGGGACTATTTTGTGAATTTTGAAAATTTTGACTTTTTTATAATGTGCTGATGTTAGCAGCTAACATTAATACTGTGTGTGACAGGAGGGTGTGTGTTGCACTCATGTCACCTCCTGAGACATTGAATGCTTGATAAAGTCCACACATCAAATTTATAACGCATATAGCTCACACACTAGATGTGCAAACGTGTCAATCGCCTTAGACACATGCACGGGACATGTGTCCAATATAGGCAAGCAGCCCCTGCTAGCTATCCAGCACGTCCAACATGCTCCTGCCCATATATTATTTATCACCATCAGAAATAGGTAATTTTTGGCAATTCTTTAGTGAGCTCCCACCAAATTCTGATGACTTTTCATCAAAAATCAACACGAAGTTTGTTGCTACCCTTGTTTATTCAAAGCTCATCCAAAGTCAATCCAAACAAAAAATATGCAGTTTACATAAGCAAAAATGGATAAATTTCTTCCATTCCTTTATAGAGAACCTTAAAAATCTTTGTTCAAATTCATACAATAATCATGAAGCTACTTTGACGTTACGTGCTAGAAATAACATAAACCTTAACTTTAGGCCTAAGATCTATCATGAACTTGTATAAAAGAAGATAATGTGAAAAAGTTAATGTTTTGCTATCATAAATTGATGAAAAATCGATTCAACTACTTGAACAAGTTATAGAATCCTTTAAATAAAGTCCTCGACGTATGAATAACCTACTATAACTTTCGACTTACTTTATGAAAGTTTTACCTTTATGTTGTTAACGTCTTTATGCTCCTTTTTGAATGAATGAATGTCCTAATAGGCCAAAGTAACTTTATATTCACGAACTTCTATTAGTATGCTACAAGAGACCTTATAAACTATTTATAAAAACCTTATTAGGCACTCCATCACAAACCCAAAAAGTAGATACGCCCATATTGATAACGGTCCAGTTTTGTCAATGAACTTTAGACTATTTAATCAGATCTTTTATCGGGTCTCTTTATTATCTTTAATATGGATCAAATTTAATTTTCTTAGCCTTAATTTTATAAAACTTGTAATTAATAGTGTCTAATAGGAATTTTAATTCCAACAAATTGGTCATTGTAATATTATATTTGATACTTCAACATCTTAGTAATAATATGTCTAGAAATATAGTCTATAATTAAACAAAAATTTGTCAAGCAACTTAAATTTCAAATAGTACTATTAAAAAGGAGGAACAAGAGAATTATTAAAGAAAATTAAGCTCCTCAAACAACAGATAAGAAGTTATTTATATACATTTCAACTAATATTTTATATTAATTTGTTGCTTGTTTTGTGTTTCTATATAATTTGCGTTATTATTAGATTATAGTTAGGATTATTGTTCAAAAGTCTTACTATTCTTAGTAAATCAAAAAAGAATAAGAGTTTTATTTTTAATAAGGGAGAAGATATGCGAAGAAGTAAAAATGTGAAATGGTTATTGTTAGTGGCAAAAGTGAACATGTAATAAGAATGATGAATTATAAATAACTAGAATGGAAATTATTAAACTTATCACTAATTCCTAACTAATTAACATTGATATAAATTCCTAGTGGTATCCTCTTACAACAATTTTTCTGTGCATGTGCATGCAATTGCATAGGCTAGGATAAAATTATTTTATGATATACTAATGTAGTATTATAAGGAGGTGAGACATTACTCATTAGAGTGTCATTTAAGTAGCATTTGGTTAGACAACACTTGTAAAAAAAATTTCACAATGTAAGCATACTTTGAGCCTTATTTGTTGTGATATAATATTATATTGATTTTCAAATAGGCTAGGAAACTGTGTTTTTGTGTTTATAGTTGGAAACGTGAGATATTTCCTATTTTCTGGGTAGTTTTAACAACCCATAAGGTCCAACGTTCTTTAATTTAGTGGGTAAATAAATTCCTAATTTTGTGGTAACTACCCCTTAATGGATGACATGCTTGATGGGAGCATATTGATATAAGTATTTCAAATAGGATTATTGGTCCCTAAGCCCCTTTTAACTTTTTGGAATACACCATCAAATAAGGGACTAAGAGTTTAGAAGAACGTCAAAACACAGAATGTTCAAAACTTTCCAAGCAAGAGAAGTAGACTTGCTAAGAGAAAGATAGATCGGCTCTTTAATATTGTTGTTAACAAACAAGGTCTTAGCCTAAAAATGATAAAGAAAAAGATAAGACAAATTGGTTTATGATTATCTATATATGATGATAGATCGAATTTGTGAAAAAGTTACCCATATGACGACATTTTGTTATAAGTGATCCATACCTTGACGTCTTATTATAAGCTTCATCAGTATAACTCCAAGATATAAGCTATATAATAACTTGAAGTTAAAATTTTGAAGCTTACCTAAATGTTCCATCAAAATTTGAGACATTATGATAAGTCCACTGGGAAGCCATTAAGCAATTATTTGTGTTTTCTTAATTGAAGTTTTCAGTTACAACTTGAAATATTCTTAGGTTAAACTCCTCCATTAAAAGAATATTATCATCCTTTATATGTCTATTAATGATTCGTTCCTCATGCTTTAGAAAAATTTAATTATGGAGCCTGGGAGTGTTATCCAAGTCACTGTCAAACTAAAGAGATTCACAATTGCTGTTATCTTTTTTATCTTCTATTAGTCCCTTAATTGTTAATAGTTTTATATCTTATAAGTGAGCTTTGTAAAAAATAGCGCAACCATCCTTTCTAATTATATTTTCTATAAGAAAATCAAATCCATGAACAAACTACCTTATCATTCAATAATCAAGCATTTAAAAATTATTGGTTGCAAAATCATCATAATGTCCCATAAGTGAAGCCTTTTAAACAAGGTTTTAGTCCTCTAAAAGATTATCCATCTTATCTCTCATTTTTTATAGTTGCATTTCTCTAGTTTACAAGATACTTAACATTATGATATATGTCTTAAATTTTGGTGAAAATAAAATTTTACTAATTTTAGAAATCTACAAAATAAAAGTTGATTGACATTAGACATATGCAAAAAATAGAAATTCTCTAACGTTAAGTTTATATGGAATTAAAGTTTCATTATACTTAGACTTCTTGTATGTAACCCTAGTTTATAAATACCTTGATAGGGGTTGTATAAGCAGTGGTTATTATCATACTTCTCCTTATATTAACTTTTTCACATTAATAAAAGAAATTTATCTCCTTTCAAATAGAAGTAAGTCAGATATTGGTCAAATCATGTAAACTATGTGTTTTTGCTTCATTTATTTCATTCTTATATTGCTTTCATTTGTGCTACAATTAGTATCAAAGTTAAGATTTTACTATCAAGATGCCTATCCATAAGTTAGTTATTAAGAAATTCAATGGAATGAGTTCACTTTATGAAAGGTAAAGATGAAGGTGATTTTTATTATGCAAGGATGTGCAGCAATGTCGGAAGGAGAAGAAAGACTAGTAAAGAATTTGAAGGCATCAGAGACGGAAGAGATATTGTCAAAGGTACATAGGAGATGAGGTCTTGAGAGAGGTGGTTGATAGCCTAACTGGACTCGAGCAGCCCAAAGCCTAACTCAGCCCTACCTAACCTATTATTATTTTTAAAATTAAAAAATAGAAAACAACATCATTTTTATAACTGTTGGGAGTTGAGCCTGGGCAACATAATCCCAAGCTCGACTCGAGGCTCAGTCAAACTTGGCTTCTCCCATTAACTTTGATTCAATTAAGCCTCGGGTCAAGCTCGAGCTTATTTGCATTAGTTTGCTAAATCTAGTGTTTGATGAAACAACTACTACTTAATCGCATAAATGATTTAAAAGTAACTATCAGTAGATATCACTTACAAATTGTTTATATCAAAAGCAATATTTGAGGATGTTAGATAACACATATGCACTAGAAATAGTAGCAAGTCATAATCTATAACGAAGACTAAAGTTGTTTGATGCTTTAGTTATAAAGAGAATTGGTACTTTAGGAGGGATTATTCACATTAAAAGAAGGGAAACGAGAGCAATGAAATAGATGGAACAACAAGCATTGTTGAAGGCAAAGAGAGTTTCAATAAATAGTATAGAAGAGGTAATGACGTTTTGATGGTTAGCAACTACGATTTGCAAATTGGTATGTGATAGACACTAGTACATCTTATTATATGACCTTTAATAAGGATTGTTTTTATTCTTTTAAAGAATGGAATGATATTATTAGATTGGATGATAATGGAGAGTATGCTATGAAAACCAATAATTCAGTTCAAATCCAAATAAATAATAATATTGTTAGAACATTAGATGTATGTATGTTCTTAAACTTTAAAATAATATCTTGTGAGTACTCTTGATAGTTATAGGTATAAGTTTTATGTGTAAGATAGTGAAGGATATGTTGATTATGATAAAAAATGCAACATGACACTTATATCTTAATAGAAAAGAGAATAATAAGATTGGTGGTTATGTTTTAATCATCAATATAAAATGATAATAGTACAAAGTCATGGCATTATAGATTGGATCACATAAGTAAGCAGAGACTTAAGATATTGAGTAATTAAGAATTATCAAATGAAGTTGTGATTAAGAAGATGGATTTTTACGGGTCTTGTGTTCTTAGCAACAACATAAGGTCAAATTCAATTCCAGTAAGCATACTTTCACTAGCATCCTTAATTATATTTACTTAGATTTATAGAATATAGTTCCAGTTTAATCTCATGAAAGATTTCAATTATTTTATCATATTCATTGATGATTACTCAACAAAAATATGGGTATTTGAAATTGACGAATGAAGTTTTTAAAAAGTTTAAAGGGTGGAAGATAATGGTTAAAAAATACTAAAAGATAGGTCAAGACGTTCAAAATAGATAATGAATTTGAATTCTATAGTAAGTCATTTGAAAGGTAAAATGAAAAAAAATGCATTATAGACCATATATCACAACAAAATGGAGCTGCAAAATAAAGGAACTAAACACTCACACAACATACTCATTACATGTGAAACATTTTTTAGCTAAGACAGTTGACACTACTACTTATCTAGTGAATAGATCTCCAATAATTGGAATATATTTTAAGACTCCTTAAAGTATATGGCACAATACTTCCTATGATTATTTTAGCCTAACAATATTTGGTTGCCCCTCTTATGCTCATGTTAATGATGATAAACTGGAGCCTGTGACAATTAATGAAGTGCATATTTCTAACGTATGTCATTGTAGTTAAAGGATATAAACTGTGGTGTATTAAAAGGATACAAGTATTAATTTTTTTATTAGTATAAATATTACTTTTGATGGACTTGCTATATTTTACCAGAGAGAGGAGTTTGGTAATCTTACTAATAAAAAGAATCATGATGTTGACCCAAAGGTGAAGTTTAAAATTGGAACTTTAAGTAGGACAACGGTAAATTAGTCCATAGATGTGTAGGAGGAATAATTTGTGCAAAGTATAGTGGCAAAGAGGATAAGAAGAGAAATCAAGAAACCTGCTAGGTATTTAACTTGTATAGATGTTGACGAAACTAATCATGTGGCTTATATCTTAGCAGTAGCTAATAATATATATGGTAATGAACCAAGTACTTGTATAGAGGCAGTGGATAATAAAGAAGCATCAGAATAGTTAGTTGTTATAAATGAGGAGATGTAGTCTATATATAAAAATAAGACATGAAAACTTGTAACTTTACTAAAGGGTGTAAAGCCAGTGGAATACAAATAATTCTTTCAAAAGAAAAAAAAAGTAAAGGTCTAATTAATCCCTATTGTTTTACAAAATATCTAAGTTAGCTAATATTGTTATCTATGGTATTGAATTCACTCCCTAACTTTTACAAACTGGAACAATTTGTTACAAAGAGAGTCACTCTGTTACATTTTCATTGGATGTGACGCTTTTATTATTTTGGAACATGTGGTGTACCAGATTAACAAAAATGTCAACATAGTCACTAACATACAATTTATCATTTAATTTTATTTTTATCATTTTACTTTTTAACTTTTTTAAATAAAAAATAATGTTAATTATAAGATATCAAATACCCATACTCCAAAACTCTATAACCTAACACTTATCTTCATCTTTCTCATCCAATTTTTACGATTATGAAAATTGAGAAAAGAAAGTGGTTTCATCTTAATCTTTAGTTTCTTATGTCTCTATCCACTAGCGTACCTAATTTTAACTTGAAATATAATCGTATGGGTTTTTGTAAGATGACTAATATTGTTATGACTTTAAGAGAGTTTCCTTAATTGTCATGGTTGCAACATAGTAACAGCTTCTCCAAAGTAGTTGTTCAAACCATTTCCACAGTTGATTATATTATTTTCTTAAGTGAAGCTAAAGGGGAAAGCTATGAACATAAAGTGGCTAATATAGAAATTGTATGGTGGAAAGACACACATGAAACTTGTCTTCTTATAAAATTAGAGAACAAGATAATGCAATACGATTATATGGAATGTGCATATTCCATAAGATCATGAATGTAGGCTTTTGATGGTGGGAATCTTGAATTGATTATAGAAAAACATTGAAACGAGGTGGAGATCTAAGTTTAGACATATTCCAAGAAGTTTAGATGGTGAGATGTAGTCTTAGGAGTTTAAGTTAACTATGCAAAGGTGAGGAAGTTGGTTTCTTAGTGGAGATCTATTACAATGAAAGGGCTATAAAATCCCTAGAGCCAAATGCCTTCCATATAAACAACCAAAATTAATGCTGCAACACGGGCATAAGGTATTTTGGGTGTCGTAATTGTCAAGAGTAGAGGAGAAAGACCAAAATGAGTGCTAAGTTAGCGATTTCTAGAGTATAAGCGTCAGTTATTTTTGGTTTAATCAGATTATTAAAATTGTTTTTATTTTAAAATTTTTAAAAGCAAAATCTTAAAAATAAAATTAAATGATAAATGAAATGTCACCTGTCAAAGTCCAACATCTACTGATTTGACAGGCCATATGTTCCCAAATAATGAAAGCTTCACGTCTAATTAATAAAAATCTTATAAAGTGACTCTTTTTGGGATAAATTGTTCCATTTTATAAACATTAACTTCTGAATTGGTACCACAAATAATAAGAGAGGCGAACTTAGAACTTTTACCAAAGGAAAAAGATATTCCTTAAGTTGAACCATCTAGGTTCAAGGCATGACTAGTGGCATGAGATTTTTCATTAAAAAAAGGGAATTATCCACCTTGATGTGTTCTCACGAGTTATGAAGCATAAGACTATACAAGTTCTTTTAGCCATAGTAAGCGCATGTGATTTTGATGTAGAGCAACTTAATGTTAAATCTGTGTTTTTGCATAGGAACATAGAAGAACATACTTATATGTCATAACTAGAGGAATTTCTAAACTATAAGAAGAAGGATTATATATATTTGCTAAAAAAAATTTATATGGGTTGAAGTAGTTGCCAAAGTAGTGGTTCAAAAGGTTTGATGGATTTATGTTGCCTCAAAAAAATTTCATAATCAATTCAACAACTATGTCTATTTTAGGAAGATAGTAGATGATTCATTGATATATTTATTATTATTCATTTATAACATTTTAATTGCAACTAACAATAAGGTTAAATTAACAATCTAAGGAGCTTATTGAGCAGTGAGTTTGAGATGAAGGATTTTGACACAACTAATAAAATCTTGATGAAGGGGATTTGAAGGGATAGGTGAGCCAACATGGCATACTTAACACACAAAAAAAGTATATTAAATATGTACTGTATACTTTTAAATGGATCATCAACGTCAATTTGCACTCCATTGACAACATATTTTAAACTTGAGACTGGTGCATTACCTATAAGGAGAAGGAATAAGTGAAGTAAGTTCCTTACTCGAGTGTTGTTAGGAATATGTTGTATGTCGTAGTATGCATAAGATAAGATCTAACACATGTTGTAAGTGTCATAAGCATTTTTATGAGCAATCTTTGGAAAGCTCACTGGGAAGTTATCAATTAGATTGTACAATACTTGAAAGGTATATGTAATTTATGGTTCTGGTGATATAACTAGTGGCAATGTTGGCTATATAAATTTTGATTATAGTGAAAATCTTTTTTGAAAGAGATCGTTGACATATTATATCTTTACCCTATTTGGATATGCATTAAGTTAGAAAGCAACAGTTTAGTCAACAATTGCATTGTCTACAACAAAAACGAAATATATATCATTGACAAAAAGGGTTAAAGAAAGTATATGATTGTGTGGTCTTCTTGATAGTTTGGATGTGGACATATAGAACTCTATTATTTATTGTGGTTGTCAAAGTGTAACAAGTTTAGCTAAAAATCATGTATATTATAGAAGATCAAAGCATATTAATATCATGATCAATTTTATTCTTGATTTCATTAAGGATAAGGGATTTTCTATGCAAAAAATAGCACTACTAAAAACTTAGCAAGTATATTAACAAAGTTATTACCTACAAAGAAGTTCAAGCATGGCTTGGATTTGGTAATATTTGCATAACTTGAAGCTTATAAGGACTTATATGATAAAGAGTGATTATTTGTTAAATGTTGGAGAATTCAAGTTAAGGTGAAAATTTATGAGATATGCATATAATTTTAATGAAAATAGAATGTTACTAATCTTAGACATCTGTGAAAATAGAAATTCACAGAAATTAGACACCCGTAGAAATAGAAGTCACTTGTCTTAGGCTTATGTGGAAATAAAGTTTTACTGTACTTAAACTTCTTACATGTAACCCAAATATGTGAACACATGCTAAAGAATGTGTAAGTGGTTGTTATTTTCCTACTTCTTATTGTATCTTCTTTCTCATAATAGTAAAAGAAATTGATCTCTTTGTGCCTAGACATAGGTCACATATTGGCCGAATTATGTAAATTTTATATGTTTGCTTCATTTATTTTTCTTGTTATATTGCTTCCATGCATTTGCACAACAAATAGTATAGAAAAATAAACATATATATGCACACACAATAGAAAATTTTCAAAATATAAAGGAACTAAGTGAATAAAAGATATGAAGATGAATACACCCATAACAGAGAAAGAAAAATTAGAACTTTATTTTTTCTGCTTCATTGAAACCTTTACTTCTTGTTTTTCATTAGACAATTCAAGAAAATCTCAAATTGAGTTTATTATATTTTCTTTATATGACATTTTCACATTATTCATGAGCAACAATAATTAAGTAAAGCTTGTAGAATAAAGTATGTCATCATTATACGCTATGTTTTTAACACATCAAAAATCTTATAGTTTATCTAATCTAACATTTATAATAGCATATACATACCAAACACCAAAATTAGTAACAAAATATACCTAATTCAGAAAAAGCATGCTTTAGTTTGATGTCGTTATTACATAGAATTGAAACTTCATCCTTAACTTTCACTAAACCAAATAAAAATAATCAAACAAACAAATAAAAACTATTAATTGCAGACCAAATGATATAATCATGCACAAATTTAATTAAATTTATTAGTCAGTATATGAAATTAAGGTTATCAAATTGATTTTTAATAGCTAATCTCTATTAACTTTTTGTATCTTCCTTTTAGACCTCTTCCACTCAAGGCTGTAGTTTTTCAAGTTGTTCATTAAATGAGATACTATTAAGCTACTGCATCTATGCATTAAAATTTTACCATCTCAATTTTTATTACAGCCATCACCAACTCACCCTAAATCACTTTAAATTTCAGTTGGATAAGTTTATTGCCTTCATATAATAAATTAGACGAGTAATCGAAATTAGATTGACTCTCTGTTGCAATAGCGAGAGTTATACAGTAAGCTCATTCCAAAATCCTCTCTTACTGACAAATATTGACATAATTCCAAATATTACTCTTTTCTTATAATCTTTACACATCATTGATTGAATATATAATATTAAATTAAATTGTTTAAATCTTTATTAATAATTAACATATTAAATAATTAAATAATATAGTTAATTAATATTAAATTAAATAATTTATGTTTTTGTTTCATGTTTCACCTTTAATTGATTGTTTCGTCATCGCAGACTCTTGCTATAAATTGTAATAATTAGAAAGTTAAGGATCTTTATTGTTCCTTTTATTTAATGTTTTAATGTAATTACTATTTATTATATGATAAAATTGTAATATTTCAAATACTTTGTATTGTACTTAATTTTATAATTGTATGATGATAATTATTTTTTTCATATTAATTATGATTATTATTTATATGTGAAATATCTAAAAATTATTGTTATTTCATATTAATTGTGGTTATTATTTATTATTATGATTTTTTGAAATATGGTTGATGTAAACTTATAAACTATACAGTACAACTATACAATATGACAATAGACTATTTTGCAATTTATAAGAAAATTGAAACTATTTTATAAATTTAAAAAATTACATAAAATAATACCCGATATTAATTGATACTAATATAATACTTTATTAGAATTTAATCTGGTATCAAATCTTAATTATCAATGCCGTACCTAAATCTAAATTGGTACGCATCATTTACTCGACACATAATTCTATTAAATTATGATAATATACGACTGCACTTTTCTTGTATGGGTGTGTTACCTAATATAACTATGTACACCCTTATAACAGCGGACCTTCATCCTTCTCTTTAATGTCATATAACTTGTCATATCTATCATTAAACATTTTGCTGGCCTCACAATATATGACACTTGTAAGTTCTTTTTGCACAAAAGTAAACACTCTGTTCTTGTATATTTTCTAGAACTCCTGTCATTATTGAATCATGTAATCAAAAGATATATTATCCTGGACAAGGGGAAAAAAAGTATATGTCCAAGGTCCATTCTTACGAAGAACAAAATAGGATCCATTTCTAACTTTCATAAAAAACAAAATAAGACTCACTCTTGACTCTTATAAAAAGTAAAATGAGACAAAATAAGGCTCAGCTCATTTTTTATACTCATAAAGAGCAAAATAAGACAAATCATCTTAGTTTTTTTTTTTTTTACATTGTTCATTTGATTTTATTTTTAGTTGTTTTAATCTTAATGTTAAGAATTAATGTAACTCGTTATATTCTTCAATCGCGTCATAACGAGAGATTTAAGGTAACCTCTTTAATAATAAAAAGATGCTTTTAAAAATTTACATATTTATAAATTGTCAATTTATTGAATTCTTTTTTTTTTACTTTAACCAAGACTTATAAAATGTTATGAACAGCAATGTATTGTATCCACTGTCCCAACAACAGTATAATGTATGATTCTGCTTGAAATTATTCAAAAACTATCATTTAATTCTAACTTACATTTTATGTGACTTGATAACCCAATATTACTATATAAATCTTGCATTATGTGGGAGTCATATTGTGGTTGTGCACAAGGAATGGCAACCGATGCTGGGCAGTCCGCTTTATTTTTAAAAAAAATTTATAAAATGGCATCATTTTTAACAAAACGACGTTATTTTGCCGCTTTTAGTAGAGCTACAAGCCGAGCCGAGCCTAGATAACTCTGGCTTGTGCCTGGCTCGCAAGCTAGTGGGGTCAAGAAGTATCGGCCTGGGCAGGGTTGCCATCCCTATTGTGCAAATCATCAATTTTTATCATATTTTGAATACCTTCAACCATACAAAAACAAACTTGGACATTGTAACCAATTATTCCATTTAGCCTAGGCAATCTAATTTGATGTCAAATAAAATTTCTATTCTTAAACTCTCTTTTTCATTTCTCTTTCTTCCCTTTTACACGTGACATACATTCGGTATACATCAAAAATTATTTCTAAGTTTTCATACACCATTGTTATTTTTAGTCTTGCCTTCTTCTCATGATTCTCCATCCTACTACAAAGGCTCGTACCTAAAGAAAAGCTCTTATTTTGCAAATCATTGCTCTTTTCCATTATAGACAACTAAGAAAGAGATTCCATTTCTAAATAATTTGAACACTTTTAAATCATCAAACACTGCAATTAAACTACATAACATCAACATAATTAAGCCAAAACACTAACATCCCCTACAAAAGAACTAATTAATTGCAGGTATAGAAACAAACTCAATCATGAGTTCTGAGTATCTGCTGGAACCGCTTTTAAATTGAAATTAAGTAGAAAACTTCAAAGTTATAAATATTAACATATATGAATTACAAAGAAGTTAATGTACTGCTTCAAACACATTAGTCACAAAAGCATTATTTTGGAAATGAATCATAATATCTGATTTCCTTTTATGGATGTCCCTAACACAAATTCGATGTATGTAGATTCCAACTCCCATGATTTTATCACAAATTAGATGAGGGCATTACCTATCCATATTTAGTTTTAAACATTCCGCAAATTAGCAACATGCTGACCGTCTATGATGAGAATCTGCTTTTTCCTTGAGCATTGCTGTGATGGAGGTTCTCGGATGGAATGAACAATTACCACTGATTTTACAATATGATCATTGATACCAATCCTCACAATACAATTTAAATCCAGAAACTTAACTAACAAACCCAAACAGACAACCAAGATTATCCAGGAACTTTGCCAACAAACTCAGATAAATAATGGGGTCTAAGAAATTTCACCAACAAACCCAGATGTAAAAGAGAGCTTATATTTGGTCTTCATCTATGCAAAAACAAGACCAGATGTAAGCAGGTAGAAAGCGTTTCTTGTTTTACGGCAAGAGAAGATGACCATATTCTTGTAAATGTTACAAAGTTACCTAGGCTGAGTTTTACATGGAATGATACCGTACAAATTTACATTTGGCAAAAACGTTTTAGATTTTCTTGGTTTCAGATGTGAGGAGCCCCATTTGTTCTGTAACATGATCAATATGCTCGACTTTGTCCCACCCATTTTCCATTTGTTGCACATCATTTCCCGTGGGTCTACCATCAATTGAGCTTGATCTAATGTCCTCTGGTTCTGGGCTTTGGGCGAGAAGATCATTCCAGAAGCCAGAATCATCCAGCAATGCATCAATATCAGGATCAGGGGAGATGCTATCAATATCTATCGGTATTGTCCCATTCATAAAGGCACCTGTTTCAGTTTCCATGAAATCTTCACCAGGAAGATCAGCAATAGTATCTGGAATCATATCTGATATCTGAGAAACCTGAGGAATCATCACATCTTCCTGGGGAACAGACATGGAAGACGGCACGTGTGCTCCTACCAGCATGCTAATATCAGGAAAATCAGAAGCTGAGACCTTTTCGGAATTAACAATGTTAGGTGAAGATTGCACTTCAGATATGGCAGCTGACGGGTCATGGCCTGGCATCCCTGAAGCTCTCTGTTTATGACTTGACTGCTTTGAAGTTGGCGGGACCTCTTGCAGAGTGACTCCAGATATACGGCTTGAAGAGTTACCACTGTCCATGGCACTGGATGATGACACATCATTGCCAATCAGAAGACTATCTGGATTATTATTGTAAGATTCCGAACTGGAAGAAGTATTCATTTCAGTGATTTGCCTGAGCATAGATTGGGCTGCCTCATTTATTGGGGGCTGATATTTAACAATTTGTCCATCAAAAGCACCAGAGTTCTCACTCTCAAAAACACCATCCTGCTTGAGCCTTCGTTTTTTATTGGCTTCTGCAATGCGCCTATTGCTTTCATTTTGCTGCTGCACAAACTGCGCCAAGAAGGCAGGGCTCTGCATAGCCTTTGCTAAAAATGACATCATCTGTTGCTGTCGCTGCTCCATCCCTTGAAGTCGCTGCAACACAGTTTGTAACTGAGTATCAGTAGTCTGTTGCTGCTGCCTCAACCTAACTAGTTCCTGCATTAGAACATTCTTGTCCCTTTTAAGTATCTCTACTTCTTCCTCCAGGCCAAATTTTCCAACCTCAACACAAGCACCCACAGATGAGCTCTGCCCATGTGATTGTTGTGGCTGTTGATGAGCATGACCATGGGCAGGTTTCCGCCGACTTATGCTCTTAAGTAAGTGCTTTTGACCCTTTAAGAAACCCTCATTGGCAAATTCCCATTTGTCTGGATCAACCTTCCTGAATCCCTGTTTGATACATCAATCCAATACAACTGATAAGATATGAGGGGATGAAAGGAAACTTCACATACAATCAACAGCTATTGAGAAAAATCTCGTTTGTCCAACAAGACGTCAAGTACAGAGATAAGAAGCCATTACAAAAATTCAGGTCTAAACAACTAAATTCCAAATACATGTCACACTGATTCTTTCCATTTTGCTATATTAAGTGCATTTCAAAATAATTAAAAATGATTGTTTCTTGGAAGAGGTAATGAGTGAACACATGATAGCATCCATAAGTTGTACTGTTTCTCCTGGATGACTAAGGTGAACTCAAAGGCTTTTCTTGAGATGAAGGCATAATTTGCTGGAAGATGCACACAAGTATCAATAAAGAGGATACTTAAAGATGAGTATTATGTATACCTGTCTTGAACTAACACTGAGTAATTAATTTTATGCTCTTAATCATTATTCATCTCAAGCATTCACCAATAAAGAGCATGAGCAGGTCAACCTACCTATGAAATGATCATGATAACTAGAGCTTAATGTTTAAAGATGATTTACTCATTATGAAAACCCGGTGCGGACATAGAGAGGCATATGCCCTCCTAAAGACATGAAAGTTTGATAATTTCATTTATTTCAAATGCACATAAGGATGTTGTAGTTGTCCATATTAAGGTCCAGGCCAAAAAATCCATGGAAGCATATAAACAACCAACATTCAGCTTTTTGTGCATCCTCCACCAAATGTTTTGATTCTGCAACGTCAAACACCAATATTTTAGTCCTCAAGAGCATAAATCGTAATTTCAGAGGCAGGAAGATGCATCAGACTCCACATACCTTATCTCAAGCCCTAATATAGGAAAAACTAAAACCGAAGAAAACACTGATCAACAGAACACCTTCACATGATGATCAAATACAAAAGTCATCCTCAAAGTATGTTGACCACTGTACCACCTAAGGTGCTAACTGCTAGTGACAAGCTCGCTTAAGTGAACTGAGACACCTTGTATCATTAAGAAGATAAAATGGTAATAAATATCTGGAACAAGTAGATACAGGTAATATGTGTAAATAGATAAAAAGGGAAACTCTCATCAAAGTGATCAAACTCTACTGAAGTACATTCCTGTGTTTGCACAGTGCATGGCACAAATTAAGAACAAAAGATAATCTCCGTTGTTATTAAAGGTTTAATTCCAACCAATTCGCAGAAGCTTGTATTTCTATTACAAGCTACAGCCGCATCATTACAGAATGCTCATACCTTAAATAACTCATCCTTCTAACTCGCAACATGTGACTAATCTCATTTTCTCAGCTCCAGTATGTATAAGAATAGCTATTTCTAAGGGGCTTTCATGTCATTCTAACTAACTGTACTGGTCTATGCAACCAATATTTTAAAATTGTAGTCAGTGTCCTCCATTCCTCTGAGGCTTAGCTTGAAACCAATAGGTTCTAGGGCAATCCTCAGTAATCATCATTGTGACTCGTCCTGTTTCATTTACTATGACAACATCATCAATCAATAGAATACAGAACGGATTACTCAGTTTGTTGGTTGCCTGAATTTGGCTTCAACAAGGAAATTCCAGGTTCAGGAAATGATAAATCAGGAGACCCACGAATTCCCCTCATAAAAATGCTTAAATCCTTTCTGATCAGTTAACCATATTATTAAAGTTTCAGAAAAACCTAGCAGGATTCGTACAGTTTATCTTGTTTGTTGGACAAGAAGCAATCGTATTCCCAGGAAACAATACTATTCAAATGCAGTATATGGAACATCCAAATTTCTTTTCCTTTTTGAAATTATAGGTACAAATAACACTAAAGAGTGTCAACTTGAATGCTTACCTTCTAGATTTCTACATGAAGTTAAATACCTTCTATCTTTCAGAAAATTCAATTTTGGAAAAAGCTAAACGAGTAACTCTCCCACCTTACAATATTAATCATATAGAAACTGTCTACACGTGAACCAAGTACTTGACTAAAACCAATAGCAGATATCAGCTATCACCGCTACACTCAGTTAGACATTGATCCAATCCTAATCACAGCACAGGGCCACCATGGATCAGAGGCACAAGAAAACAGTTATATACAAAGATTACCAAGATACAAAGAGCAAGCGGGCGTTACATAGGTATTAAGTTGCCTAACGAAGCTGGAGAAGTTATTGTGCTTGAAATACTTGGGGAGTAAGTCGCGTGCGAATTCCGGCGGATTCCAAACAACGAAGCTGTTCTTCGTCGAACTCCACGACACGATCGGGTCAGTCGACGGGTCGTCCACCATGTCATACGTCTTGCTCAAGAAAGGCGGCGGTGCATTTGCCTGATTCGAAACCGGCACCGGCACTGAATCACCGCTAGTGGATGCGTCGCCACTTCCACCGCCGCTGCCCTTACCAATAGTTCCTCCTTCCATATCAATGCTATACAGTATAAGGTATCGAGTTTTCTTTTGAAAAAAGTATAAACTATAGAGTTAGTAATCATAAATTGTAGGGTTTTAGAAGAGAAGCAAAACCCTACATAGAAGATAGAGAGAGATTGAAATTGTAGAGAGAGGACGTTCAAATAATGGTAAGGACGCGACGCAGGAGAAACTGACACGAGGCGGTTGCTCTAGTGGAGACTGTATATGAAAGGGATAGCGAAATTTCACTTCTGCCCTCTAATCTTTCATTTATTTAGCAGCTTCAATTAATTATAGACATTTGCAATTACTATGTGATATTTTGGTTTTTTGGAAGGTGCTCAAAATAACAATAAGAATTTATTTGTGATTTAAGATTTTTAATTTTTTAAATTCTGAAATAAAATATTTAAATAGTTAAATTTTTAGAAAAAAATTTATATTACGCTTATTATAAAGTAATAATGAAGCAAATTCGGATAATACACTTTTATCAAATAAATATTATTGATATATTAATTATTGATTTGAATTAATTCAAAAGTTTAAATATAAATTATTGATTTGAATCAAGTTTAAAAGTTTAATTAAATCCTTATATAAATAATATTTGATTAGTTTATATGTGATATTCATGCCAAATATTCTATACCTTTATTTGTTAACAAAAGTTTATAAAAAATATTTTTCTAAAAATAAAAATAAATTTGAATGATGGTAATGATAAGATTCCTTTTATTGACGATGAAGATTTTGTAATAAATGAAATTTGAAATCAATGCGAATAGAGCTAATATTCGATTAAATGAAACTTCATCTTCTTCATATAAATATAATTGTAAACATTTTTATTTCAGGTTTCGCTTCCAATTGGTTATTTCTTTAACATGAATTCTTGTTACATATTGTAATACTTAGAAAATTGTAAATATTTATTATTCTTTTTATTTGATGTAATATTATTTATTATTGATAAAATTGTAACATTTTAAATAATTTATATTGTATTTAATTTTATATTTGTAAGAAAATTAAAAATAATTTTTAAATATTAATTGTGGTTATTATTTACATATCAAATACGTGAAAAACGATATTAATAGAAGTAAATAAATTGTTATTATTTTAAATTTGTATTGTTATAATTTTTGGAGATATAATTGATATAAATTATAAATTATACAAGAATTATTTTATAATTTAAAATTTTAAAAAAATGTTTTATAAATTTAAAATTTTATTCAAAATATTACTTTATATTACTGCTACATTACCATGCTAGGTATTCGTTATTTTCTTGAAAGACTTTGAAAACCTGAAAAAAGAGAGGCACAAAATGCGGATATTTTTCAGGCGGAAAACTAAAACACGAGGGGATTCCGATTGCGAGTGAGAAGTCCGCAAGTAATTGTATTTTCCAAATGCAACAGAAATTTACATTTCCTACACGAAATAGGACTTACGGCTCACACTCACACATGTTGTTGGACCGTTCGCCTCCTGCATTAGATGTAGTTAATTTCTCAGTGAAATCAAAATCATACAATTGTACTGATCGAAAATCATGATTTGAAATCAATTTAATTTTGACCCAATACACTTAACTAATATTCGTTACAAATTGTGATTTCTATTTAACATCGAAGTTGAGGAAAAGGATTTCGAGTATGTTTCGGAGTTACATTTCCTATTTGTTATTAGGATTTCCTATGTTTAATTAGTTTTGAGGAATAACCTATAAATATGAGCAGTTGTAACTAAGAAGAAGTATAGACCAAACTCCTAAGTAGCCTCTGTGTCCTCTTTCGGTTTCGATCGATCAGATATCTCCAGAGGAATAATCCGCACAACAATGGCGAAGTTGAAAGTAAAACGACGACCATCTACTGACGGCAGTACTGGCATTATTCTCAAGTTTCAACTCCACTCAAACAAGAAGGTCAAGAAGCCCGAGCCCCTCAACCTTGACGTTGTGCCACGGGGAAAGCCGATAGGAGGTTCGACCACGGGTTGGCTCATTACAATTAACAACTCCTCCGAGATTATCACCTTGTTCAATACTGTCAATGGCGCCGAGGTCCAACTTCCACCACTTCCTCTGTTCCTGAACGAAGACGTCAACGTTGTTCATAAGGCTGTGTTATCTTCCCCTCCTGATGACAACCTCCTGGACGATGATTATGCTGTTATGATTATCTACGGAAACTCAAAGCAACTGGCTTGCTTTAAAGAAGGTGATGAGACGTGGACTCTGTTAGAAGAAGCCGGCAACTCGTACGATGATATATTGTCCCATGAAGGAGCATTATACGGTGTTGATGAGTACGGGCAAGTGGTGCGGTGTCAAGTGGATCCTTATTCCTGGCCGCCCATATTAGATGTAGTAACGGACAGATGGTTTTTTTGGGGCCAAAAATTGAATCTTGCGGTGATAGAGGATTGTGTTTGTATAGTCATCAGATTCATGGAAGATAAACAAGATGGTGGTCTTGGACGTCAAACATGCCACTTTAAAGTCGGCGCATTGACTGATGATAGAGACAGGGGTGTCATAATATGTGGGTTGAGCAACTGGGCTATTCTCTTAGGCCATAGTCACTCTGTGGCACTACCACCCAACACTGTTCAAGGATTAAAGGGTAATTGCATCTACTTCAAGGACGACGAAGGAAGCGATGTCGGCGGGTTTCGTTGCTTTAGCATGGAAGATTCCACTATTCACTATCCATTGCAGAGTGAAACAGAGGAATTGTTACGTATTTGGAAGCGCAAAATAGTTAATTAGCCGATTAGTTGGATTGTTGTATCTCTTCAATTTGTTCTGAATCTTTGTGTCTTGTAGTTGTTGCAATTATTGTTTTTATAGTACATAATGTTCCATTATTCCTTCCTTAGCGAGAATCAAGAAGTGTAACGACTGTTGGATTGAAGAGGATGTTCAGATGAATGAGGATGCCTTTCCAGTCATGGAGAGCAACCACCGGCTTTAAATAGCTGAACTTTTTTCCAAGTAAAAAAATTTTAAATAAAAAATTAGACAAAAGTACTTATGTAATAAATAAAAAATACAATGGTGAGATAAATGTTAATTTTTAAAATATAAAATTTTAAGTGTAAAAGAGAAAAATAAATTTAAAAAAAGGAGGAACGTAGAGGAAAGCCACAAATTGAGTGACGATGGTTGATAAGGACAGTTGTTGCGCGAATAGGTCCACCACCTTGTCGGAATTCTAACAAAAGGCAAGGGCAATCATTGGAATTCTGAAATTTTGAAAAGTAAAGGAAACGAGTGCTTGCCACGTGTGCGAAAAGGCCGACTGACAGCGCACGGAAATATCTTTTGTCCTCGCTTGGGTCGAGTCAGTTTATGAATACGAAAGATGTACGAAGTAAACACGGTGTTGCATAAAACCAAAGACATGTCCAGCGTAAATGTAGGATATACGATAGCGACATTAAACTAAGTTGAGCCGTCGTCAACTCCCGGTCGAACCGCATGTCTCCCTTACAATTAACGAAATGGCCCTTCCTTAACCGTGATTCACCCCCACGCGCTCTATTGGGCCAGTAAAATAACACTTGGAATCACAAGCAATGAAAGTCATAATTAGAAAGTTTTTTTAATTAATAATTACTATGTTAAGTTGATTCTCCTTAATGATTTCTTACGGTAACTAAGCCATACAGATTACGTTTTAATTTGCTTTAGTTAAGTAAAGTGACCCTTTTAACCAGTTTTAGTACCCTTTTATTGCTTTCCTAGCTTTTGCTCTCACGATCTAACCTTTACAGGAGAGAAAAGGTGGGAGCTGCAGTAATCACTACCCCCTCTTTTCATATTAATACTCAGTCTTTTTTTTTTTTTACAAAAATCTATTTTTATGATTTTGGCTTATAACTTTATAGCAATAAAGTTACTAAAAAGGCTATGACATATTAAGATTATTTGAAAAAAACAAGAAACGAGCATCAACTCACGAGTTGACTCTTGATCATGGTAAATATGCATATTCCAAATAAAAAGGCATGCATTGAATATCCTAGAGAAAGTTGAGCAGATTCTAATCCTTTGGAGCTAAATATATAAAACTAGGCCTAAGAATGGTGCATGCGTGCGGATTGTTTATGTCATTTGGCGACGGTAAAATAGTAATTGTGGAGGCATTTGTCTACTCTCGTTCGTATATTTTTAATAATATTGTCTTTATATGGCTTATGATTCGGTAATCTTATACTTTGCAGGTATCACTGAAAATGATATGAAAATGACTTTTAATTATTCACATTTTGTAATGCTTCAAGGGCGTCAGATCCTCTGGTTCACTTTTTGTGGACCAATTCTGTGCCATTATATCTGACCCATCTATTTCATTTACATGGAATCCATATAAATAGATGGGTCAGATGCAGTGATACATAGTTGGTCCACAAAAAGTGAACCAGAGAATCTGGTCCTGCTTCAAGACCTAGCTAGTGCTTGAGCTTCTATAAAATTCTTTAATTCTTGAATAAGCTTATATTTTGTTATTTATTTTCAAGACTTTGTAGTTTGTACCATGCGCCTTTGTTAATATTCGTATTATTAATATTATTAATCTTAACTTTTATTTTGTTATTATTTCTCTTCTTTTTTATTTTATTTTCTTTCCCCTCTCTCTCTTAACATATGGGTCATTTGTAAATAACACTTCTATTAATTAAGAATAAGATTGTATATTATTGAACCTCTTCAAATTTTGCAAATTAGGAAGATTTATATTGAGCACTGTTGTTGTTATTGTTGTACTTTCTACTGTGCCTACATCAAAATATAGATTCTATAGGAATCATAATTTTGGGATATAGAAAATTGTGAAAATATTAAACAAACACGGGACTTTAGAAAAATCAAAAAGTATCAAAAATTATTGGACCCACTCCAAAAGCTAATTTATTTTTTAATACATTAAAATTTTAATTTAGCCTTTAAAATGATATCACATAATTTCTATATATTTTCAATTAAAATTTATAATATTATGATTTGTTTTATAATGAATAATGGGAAAATATAATTAAACATTCTCTACACTTTGGAAAGTCTTTTAGAACACCACCGATTAAGTCAACAATTAATGGAAGTACACATTGTCTATTAATATAATGAAATGTAATGTAATATTATTTAATTATTTAGGGGAGGATTTATAATGAAATGGAATAAGATAGAAGGAGAGGGTTTTATATTACATTATATCCTATCATAAACAGTAAAAATAAGTTACCTCTAATTTAAAAGGCTTAGAATGTAATGTAAAATGATAAATAATATTTTACTTTATTGTGTTATGAACACTTATTTTAAACAACATTTCAGTATATTTGTTTCATCGATTTCAAACAATAATTTTATAATATTACATTTGTTTATATTTCATTCCATTATAAATCATTTTATTCTATTTCGTTTCATTAAAAACCTTACGTCAAATCAAGCATAGCAGAATTGTATTTACATGTAAGTCAATAAAAGAAACAAAATATAAAGAATATGTTTTGGTTATTTAGGTTATAACTTATAAGATTCAAATGGAGGTTAAGGTTTTGATGGAAAAAAGAAAAATAAAAGACAATATTCACTGTAACAAAATCCTAACATGTGATAGATGGATGAATACAACACCAATAACAAAATTGTACACGATTATTCACTTCGTGAGAGTTAGGAGAGAGGCATCAATTATATGTATCTTTTTTAGGCATTTCATAAAAAAGTTATTTCCGTAATTCAAGCTTATAAATTTGTTGTAATAATACTTTTTCTTGTTTGCGTGGAATCTATAAGAAATTGAAGAAAACAATTAAATTGAAATTTATGAACATTACAATTTCTTTTCTTGGTACACCATAAGCAAATAATATCATTCACTTTTAAGTTTGAAACTCCATTATTTATCTCAAAATTCTCTTTAAAAGCATCTCTAATTATATTAATTTATTTTATAGAACCCCTTTTACATAAATTTATCATCAAGTGACACAAGCTCTTATAAAATTTAGAATTACTCGAAATATTTTAATTTATCATTCCATCAATGTAGAACTTTTTCATGACATTGTAATTAGACGCAAAAATTTTCACTTATGTTCGGAAACATTTCTACTAGATAAAGGTAAAATTACACACTACTAGACTTTTTCAAATTCTGCGTATCAATAAGGTTCATACTGAATATTGTAATTGTCATTGTCATAGATAAAAAAAATAACTACTAGACAAAATTTTAACAAGTTGGTTTAATAGGTATTTTGGAAACAGTGGCTATTATTAGAACAGTGAACCTTTCTAAATTTTATGTTTTACCCTATTTTACTAGGAGTTGTTATGTTACGCACATTGCATGACATGTGTGAGAGGATAGGAGGGGGTCACCTCGGTCGACTTTGTAGCTTATTCGGTTTTCACAGATCTCCTTCAGATATTCTCTATTATTTATATTTTTATTTATTTTATATTTTTAACGTATTATTTTTATAATTTGTATCATTCGTATATTATTTTATTTATATACGAGTCTATTAAAAATAACCTCTTTATTATATAAAAATAAGATTATATGTTATTGATTCTTTTTAAATTCTGCTTTATTGTGAGATTTTGCCTGGACGATGATAACGACGACGACCCTATTACTGGCTGTTGTTGATGGCAAACGTCTCCAATGATTGAGCAAGCTTACGTGACGCGCCATAGTGCAACTCGAGTTTGACACGCCTATCACAATGAAGAGTTTGGTAGGAAAACTGAGGTGTTTAGCTTTCATCTCTAATAAATAATCATTAACAATGAACTCAACCATAGTTAAAAATGGAAATGGGAAAACACTGTTTTTCTGTCCCTTATTATGTCACCATCCATCGCTCACAGTGGATGATGGAGAAGCAGTGAGTGAGTGTAGGCAAGTGACTGAGTTGGGAGAGAATCAAATGCTTTCTATAAAGTAAACCCATTTGATGCCTTTGGAGAGAACGCAAGTAGTAAAAAACTTGCAAGAACTGGAAAAGCAAAGCTAAAGACCTGCTAATATCGCCACCCCTCTCTCAAGCGTAAGGGGAGGGAGGGGAAAGATAGAGATAAAAAAAGAATCTTTTAGTTTCTACCTCTATATGTTCATCTGTCTATCCAAACCTCAAACGTAAGTTCCTTTTTTTATCTTCTTGTTCTTCACCGTCCCAAATTTACATCTTTCTTGCCGTTATTGTTCTTTCTTCACTATTGGATGCCGCTTGCTGATACTTTTGCTGGCGTATCTTTCCACTTACAAGGCTTATTTTTTGGTGATAGTTCAAGTTACCTGCTTTATTATTTTCTCTATGGATGCTTTTTCAATCCTGTAGCTTTAGGCTGTTTTGTTGTTGAGTTAATGTTCTGTTGTGTTGACATCTCATTTTAGTATTCTTGGGTATTATGCAGCAGGTGATTTGATCACTATTAAATCCTAGTTCATCAGATTTATCTTTTGGGTGTATCAATCCCTGCTAGATTTCATGTTTTCCTATATTTGTGGAACTCCACCATAGATTTCGCACTAAGCAACTTTGTTTAAGTTTATTTTGTTTTGAGTTATTAAGAGAGGGTTTATGGTTATAACTGGTTATTCAGTTCGAGCTATATGGTTTATAAGGTTGTTACATGACAACACAAGCTCTTAAATTTGCAAAATATCAAGAAATTTTCATGGACTTATTCTACAACTATGATGAGCTAAAATTACTGGCTTATTTGAAATAAGGTTAATCTTGGTCCTACATCTCCTTTTTGGAGTTGCTTATTGGAAAATTAAATGTCTTTTTGTCTTAGAGAAAGTCAGAGGTTTTTTTTTTTTCCTTGATCGTTCTTTGTTATGTGGGTTCGTTGATGCAGAGATTGACTTTGGAATTCAGATGAAAGATAACCAGGATAACTCTGAGTAGACTTGAAGTTCACAGACTATCCTCACAATGACTTCAAGATCTTATTCTAACCTCTTAGATCTTGCTGCTGGTAATGCCCCAAATTTTAGTCGTGACAGGAAGAGGTTTTCTCGAGTGGCCACTGTGACCGGAGCTTTATCTGAGCTAGATGATGAAAACAACAATAGTGTGGATTCCAATCCCCCATCTTCGATTTCTCAAGAGCGGGTGATCATTGTGGGGAATCAACTTCCTCTTCGGGCTCATCGAAGTTTGGACGGCAGTGGTAAGTGGTGCTTTAGCTGGGATGAGGATTCACTTCTCTTACAACTCAAAGATGGCCTAGGAGAAGATATAGAAGTTATCTATGTTGGGAGTTTAAAGGAAGAGGTGGACCCAAGTGAGCAAGATGATGTATCACAAACGTTGCTAGAGACCTTTAAGTGTGTCCCAGCTTTTATCCCACCTGATCTTTTTAGTAAATTCTATCATGGATTCTGTAAGCAGCACTTGTGGCCCTTATTCCACTACATGCTTCCCCTATCACCAGACCTAGGTGGCCGGTTTGATCGGTCCCTTTGGCAGGCATATGTTTCTGTGAACAAGATATTTGCCGACAAAGTGAATGAAGTGATTAACCCTGATGATGATTATGTGTGGGTTCATGACTACCATTTGATGGTTTTACCAACATTTCTTAGGAAGAGGTTCAATAGTGTGAAGCTGGGGTTTTTCCTCCATAGTCCCTTCCCATCATCTGAAATATATCGGACTCTTCCTGTAAGGGATGAATTGTTAAGAGCACTTCTTAACTCTGACCTCATTGGCTTTCATACTTTTGACTATGCGAGGCACTTCCTATCTTGTTGTAGTAGAATGCTTGGTCTCTCTTATCAATCTAAAAGAGGATACATAGGGCTTGAGTATTATGGCCGCACTGTCAGTATTAAGATTCTTCCTGTGGGAATTCACATAGGCCAGCTCCAATCTGTTCTGAATCTTCCGGAGACAGAATCCAAGGTTGCAGAGCTAAAGGAACGTTTTCGGGGTCAAACTGTTATGCTGGGAGTAGACGATATGGACATTTTTAAGGGGATTAGCTTGAAACTTTTGGCAATGGAACAATTGCTCATACAGCATCGTGATAAAATTGGTGAAGTTGTGTTGGTCCAAATTGCAAACCCAGCAAGAGGGCGAGGAAGGGATGTGCATGAGGTCCAATGTGAAACTAAGGCCACTGTAGAAAGGATCAATGAGACATTTGGAAGGCCAGGATATGTGCCGGTTGTTTTAATTGACACCCCTCTTCAGTTTTATGAGCGCATTGCCTTCTATGTTATTGCAGAATGTTGTCTTGTTACAGCTGTGCGGGATGGAATGAATCTGATACCATATGAATATATTATTTGCCGGCAAGGAAATGAGAAGCTGGATGAGACTTTGGGGCTTAATCAAAACGCCCTAAAGAAGAGCATGTTGGTTGTCTCTGAGTTTATTGGATGCTCTCCATCTTTGAGTGGAGCCATTCGTGTAAATCCATGGAACATCGACTCTGTTGCAGAAGCTATGGATTCTGCGCTCGTACTCTCTGAGCAAGAAAAACAAATGCGACACGAGAAGCATTATAGGTATGTAAGTACACATGATGTTGCATATTGGGCACGCAGCTTTTTGCAGGATCTTGAACGATCATGTAGGGACCATATGAGGAGAAGGTGCTGGGGAATTGGTTTTGGTTTGAGTTTTCGAGTAATTGCTCTGGATCCAAACTTTAGGAAACTTTCACTTGATCATATAGTTTCAGCATATAAGAGGACCAAAAGCCGAGCAATCCTTATCGACTATGATGGTGCTATGGTTCAGCCAGGTTCAATTAGTATGAATCCTAATGCAGAGGTGGTTGGAATCTTAAACAACTTGTGTAGAGACCTTAAGAATGTTGTCTTCCTTGTTAGTGGGAAAGGCAGGGAAACTCTAACTGAATGGTTTTCTTCTTCTGAAAAGCTTGGGATTGCAGCAGAGCATGGATATTTCCTGAGGTATTAGCAGTTTCTTTCTAGCCTGCCACAGGCTTTTCATCTTCCCATTGAAATTGCGTTTGGATCTCAGATTGCTATGTGCTAGTCAAATGATATTTAACGGGAGGGAGAGAAATGTTGAGGCAAAAAGTTGTTATTCTACTAATTACAGTTATAAAGCACAGGATACTGGTGTTACCATTAATTGATACAAGTGCTAAATTTCATTCAATGTAGGAACTGATGCATGATCACCGAAAATATCAGATTGGAGAATGCTAGGTCTAAGTTGAACCTGATTTTTGTTTACAGGACAAATCATGAAGCAGAATGGGAGACATGTGTGTCGGTTCCAGATTTTGACTGGAAACAGATTGCTGAGCCGGTAATGAAACTCTATGCTGAAACAACTGATGGGTCAACCATTGAGACCAAAGAGAGTGCTCTTGTTTGGAATTACCAGTATGCAGATCCAGATTTTGGCTCTTGTCAGGCCAAGGAGCTTCTAGATCACCTTGAAAGTGTTCTTGCCAATGAACCTGTTTCTGTCAAGAGTGGCCAACACATTGTAGAAGTTAAGCCTCAGGTCAGTTCTACAATTTGTCTCTCCTAGATTTGTTTAGATCATCACTAGGTCTTAGTAATGACTGGTTTCTTATACTTGGATTAGTTGGAGTTAAGGAAAACTTACCTTGGTCCTTATGAAACTTTCTCTAAGATTTGCAATATTGACCATGCTGTGTTCATTATCTCGAAGATAGGTAAAGGTGATGTTATATACGAAAATGTTGATGCCTTGACATGGGATTATTTTTTTGTGTATCTGTATATATATATATATATATATGGTTGATGCATGTTAGTTTGTTTTTACGCTATCTGTCACAGGCTTTTTTTAGTTGCTTGCCTTTTCTTATGTATCACTGGGGCAGAATATGACCCAAAGGATTATGTAGAAAAGTTATATATAATCAGAACATTTTGTACGGTATCTTTCACATTGAAAAATTTCTCCTCATACAAGGTTTAAATCAGCCTTTACTCTTCATGATGCACCTTAAACAAGAAACAAAACGAGTATTCTCTGACTTAATGTGAAGATATCATGAGCATATGTGTTGTTATCCATTCAGATATATGTATAAAGTTAATGCATGATGAAGGTTACTGAGATATCATCCAACGACTTAAGTTTTGGGTGAATCAATTCCTAATATGGCACAAGATAAATTATTGTATTGAAATGATGCTAACATTGTGTGTAATTTAACTTGCAATTAATAGATAATACATGGTTTTGGATTGTAATTATCTACAATATTGGTCTGTTGGGCTTCTACTCTAGGAGGCAAGTTGTGATTAGTGTAAAATCTTGCCTTGGTTGAATGGCTATATGCTGTGACATTAAATCTGAATTTTCATTATCTTTCCTTTTTAACAAATTTCTACTGCTAAAATTTCTTGTATGAGGCATGCCAGCCTTTCAATTACCAAAGGCTCGCGGAGTTGGACTTGATCCTAAAGGGAATAGGTTTCACCCCTTATATTGCTATTTGAAGAACTAGTGCAGAAGTGCATAGAAACACGCCTGGAGGTTCTAATATGTTTATGTATAATCAGTTTGAACATGGGATACTCTTGGTTCTTAAAGATTTGGCTGACAAGCTTACATTTGCAGTAACAGAAACATAAGACAATATTGGGTCTGAACTGTTGCTTTATCTTACACAGAATAGGCGTTGATCCATTCATACCTAATGGCCATATATGATTAACTGGAAAAGTGAACGTAGGGGGGTTGACTAGGTGGGGTTGGTGTTATTTCGTTTGTGCCTGAAGTTAATGCAAGTACTTAGAAATTTCACATGCCTTAAGCTGTTGAGTCTATTGGTTTTTCCTTGAGATGAAGAGGCAATATTTGATTACAATCTTAAAATTGACACTCAAGAACAGTATATGTTCAGAATCAATTTTAAATGGATCACGCCAATCTATTTCTATTTGGTTTGCTGCGAAAATATTCCTCAGCCTCTCTGTTCCAGCCCTTAAACTATAAGGCCATAGTTCTCGCTGACTACTTGTTAACTGCTGCTTTGCTTTCGTCAAAACATATTATAAAACTGAGTTTTTGCTCAAGAATCTATCACATGAATTTTGTTTATTAAGTTCCAATTGTCTCTTGGTGCGATAGGGTGTGAACAAAGGTCTTGTGGCGGAACGGCTCCTCACGACAATGCAGGAGAGGGGAATGATTGCGGACTTTGTTCTTTGTATTGGAGATGACCGGTCCGACGAGGACATGTTTGAGGTTATAATGAGTGCGAGGGAAGGGCCTTTTCTGTCTCCGGTAGCTGAAGTGTTTGCATGCACGGTTGGCCAGAAGCCGAGCAAGGCCAAGTACTACTTGGAAGACACATCAGAGATTTTGAGAATGCTTCAGGGTCTTGTCAATGCTTCAGAGCAAACTGCTCTAAGACCGTACCGCCCTTGGCGAGTGACCATTGAAGAGTAGCTGCACTCTTTTATTTGATTAGTTTAAGTAGGTAGTCACTTGCATTTGTGTCTTAGGATTAAGAATTCCCATGATCCACTTTGCTTTCTCTGGTTGGAAAGGAATGAGTATAAGAGTTGGATTTCAGTTGTCATATATTGGATGGCTTTGGTGCGACTATTGATGCATAATTTGGTTGGTAATGTATTTTGCACTTAATTTGAAGACAGGTAATCCCAAGAATTGCTAGTGTCAAATTGGTATTACCATCAAATGGAAGTCTCTTGTTAACTGGACATTGTAGCCATCCTTCTTGGATGGATTCCACCTTCTCAAAGGCCACGGCTAAAAACACCTAAGAATTTCTATATTAAAAATATGAGAAAATTGGTTTGTACTTGCAGATAAGAAATGTACACTTCTCAAATAATTAAAATTTGTTATAAAAAACTATTTAATTTTAAAATTTTTAAAAAAGCTTTTATTTTTTAAAAAGTTTATTTTTTGACTTTGGTTAAAAAATAATATTAGACATGTATTAATTAATATTGTTTATATGACTATTTCACTAAAATTTTAAAATCAAATAAAATTAATTAAATTTATATTTTAAATTATTACTTTAAGTTAAATTTAATTAGTTCAAGTCGAATTTAATAGCTTAAATTAGAATTGCTCCCCTCCTTCAATTATAATAAATTCGAACTCACAATTGACTGTCAAGTTCTTATCAACAGAAATTACTAGTGTAGTTGTATTATTATTGCTTTGCGGTTGGTGAAAGGTCAATTATTGATTCTTTGACCCGGCTTGCTCTTATTTTTCCCACCCTTTTTCTTGTTTTTAGACGAAAGACAGAAATGCATTGCATGTACGAGAGAACCTATTGCTTCATAACTAAGCAAAAGCCTCAAGAGAGTGTCGAAGCTTGCACTTGTCACGTCAGAGGCAGCGTACTGGTGACGAGTTTATAATTGACGTGACTCTGCGTTCATAAAACAAGGATATTTATTGCAAACTTACGAATATCGTAACAAATCTTATATCAGATTGAGTTTTAGAATAGAATTGTATCAGTACTAGTTGGTATTGGGTATCATTTTAGATAATTTTTTAAATTTATAAAATAGTCTCTAAAATTTTTAAAAATTGTAAAATAGTCCATATTAGTATATTGTACAGTTGTTCTATATAATTTACTAGTTTACTATTTACATCAACCATATTTCAAAAATTTTAATAATAAATAATAATGACAATTAATATGAAATAAATCAATAAAAATAATTTTTAAATATTTTACATATAAATAATAACCACAGTTAATATAAATAAAGACAGTCATTATCATACACACATCAAATTAAGAATAATACAAAGTATTTAAAATATTACAAATTATAATAATACAATTTCATCATTTTAATAAATAATATTACATCAAAAGATTCAAAACATCCGATAAAAATAACAATAAAT